>DWDU01001055.1:0-15758 GCA_018245575.1 Jemadia suekentonmiller
AACGTGGGAATGTTCTACATTCCTCTGCCTACCTCTTCGGGGATTACAGGCGTGATGTTACGGTTTTTTTTACGTTTTAATAAACTAAGAAACAATAATATCGTTCAAACAGGCACGATTATTTAAATGCTTTTCGACTGTTTAAACAGTTTGAGCAATTGCTATTTTACATTCAAAGATTTACCTTGCTACAGATATTACTTAACAGGAGTCCATAACATCAAAGCCATATCTTTTCCCCTATCCCACGAGAGCGAGATAAAAAACAATGAAAACAAGTGATATGCAACATGTGTTAAACAGTGTTACCAATGCCTATTTTCTTATTTCCACAAAATTCAAGGCGAAGTGCCTTAAATACGGGGAGAAAAAAATCAACATTTTATTAATAAAACTTATTTAAGTGGGCTTTTCACGTCTGTTAGAGAACTGATAACCGTTGGAATAGACATATTCTGGAGTGGAGACCAGGCCTTGACAAACGTGGCATTGGACGCCTTCCAGTTAGGAGAAGTTATGAAATTCGTAAAATTGCTAGCTTGGTTGGTTACGATCGAGTTCAGTGGCATGCTATTGGAGAGGTTTTTATTCAGCAATAGATTGATGATTATGATATTATATATGAGTAAACTAATAGCGCAGAATGTTTAACTCCAGAAATTTATTCATAAAAATGTACGCATCATTCGTTATGTACACTGTTTAATTTTAACTAGTGGACGACGGAGCTTCGTTCAGGTGATATTAAGATTAAAAAGTTTTCTTTTTCTAGGCATTTTGAAGTGTAACGTAGATAAATAACAGACATGATAAAAATTACAGGTAATCAAATCTATTCTTTTCGATACACTGTACTTTTAGATATCTGTACTACATTTCAGGTACTCCATGCTGTGCTTTCTTTTTTTATCTCAGAAAAAACTTGCTACAGGTACTAGGTTTCAGGTACCTACTCCAATTTGTACTTTCTTTTTACCTCAGAACAAAATTAAAAAAGTAATTTTTATAAAGTCATTCTTTTTTATGCGTAATTGGCACTCCGTTGTTTTAATTCTTACTTAGGGGTGAAATTTTCAAAACCGAATCTAAAATCAATCATTTTGTTTTTAAAAATTGTAAATCAATAATGTTAGGTGCTCAAAACCGACGAAATCTCATAAATATATATGTCGGAGGGGGTGTTGAAATGGATGTAAAAATAGATCCAAAATAATTCAGATATCGTTTATTCAAAGTTGGTTCATCTACCACCGCTTCGGAAATGGATTCTCTATGAAGAAGAAGCGGCGAAAGAAACTCCATAGGTGTCGCACTGCTTCTTTTAATGAGATTTACATTGATCACTTAAACACTTCACAATAACATTTTAATTAAATAACGAAATATAAACTTGAAGGATAATTGGTATTGAACAATTAATAACAAACGGGCAGAGCTTCCGCTCGCAAGGGGAATTAACTAGATCTTAATAACAACGGACAGCAAGACGTCTTACGTAAACGAAATCACAAGCGAGAATAATCTTATGCCCACCGTCCTTTGCTTTATATTGATTTGAACACATAGGCGATGTTATTATTATTAGCAAGGTAGACGCAGGTGTTCGGCGCCGTCTTGTCTAGACACGATGTGGCGTGATTTTGAAACCTCGTTCTAGCGTACTTGCTCTCCGGTAAATTGCCATAGTCACTTGCCGTTACAGTATAACATAATGCGTCGACATATATGTTGTTTATCAGCTATCTGGTTACCAAATAAGTGGTATTCATGTTTTCTTTGGGATCAAATGGCAGTGATCAGATGTCCAAATATATTATTATTATTTCAGTACAATCTCATCCCAAGATCAGTTCTCTCTCTAAAAGTGATACAAGAATTACCTATAATAGTTGTATTAATGTATCAACTTTACAAGCAGAATGTTCACCAAGAGGTCAGCAATTTTATACCTCTGATTATGGAAACCATCACATTGCAACCAGCTTCTTCACACAGGTAATAATGCATATATTTATAATCCCGAAGAGGTTTTCAGAGGAGTGCAGTATATTCTCATGTTTCACCTGTTACATATGTCCTACCATGCATTAGGGGGTGAGCTTATTGCCATGTACTGGGTACAAATCCAGGCAGTAGCACAGCCTGTATTAGGAATTTTATGTTAGAAGAACCAATAGTACTTGAGTTCAGGACTTGATTGAACTCAGGATCTCCAGATCAGCAGATGCATTTTAGATCACTCTACAAATGTGGTCGGCAACATAGTGCTAATTATTTAAATAATTATTTTTTCAGGAATTCTAATGCATTCAACAAAGAAGTTTTTGTTGATTTCATGGGAGCTCAAATTAAAACTTTAGCATTCTTAGCTTACATTATCAGAATTTATCAAGACACAATAGCAAACCATGCTAATCTCATGGTCAAGGGGATCATTGGGCTTTTAACACTTTGCCCTCCAGAAGTGGCTCATCTTAGGAAGGAACTAGTCATAGCTACAAGACACATCCTAGCCACAGATTTAAGATTAAGTAAGTTGTATATTGTACATATATAAAATACTTGCACAGAACTTACCACCAAACTTTTGTAAATAGATATGACCTCTTTGAGATTTATAGAATTGCTTATTTCCTTTGGTCTTCGTTGTCTGTATCATTTTATTTTTACTAAGTAGGTATTTAAACAATGAGTCCAAAATTGAGATTCCGAGCTAAGAAATTCAGTAATGAACATTCCTCAATGATCAATTCCCTTATTTCGTTCAACCCTTTTCAGAGTTTGTTCCATACATGGAGCGCCTATTCGACGAGGACGTATTGTTGGGCGGAGGCTGGACAGTGCACGAATCGTTGCGACCTCTGGCTTACTCCACACTGGCGGACCTGGTGCATCATGTGCGCCAACACCTACCCTTAACCGACCTGGCCATTGCTGCACACCTGTTCTCCAAAAATGTACACGATGAATCATTGCCTACTAGGTAAATAAAAACGTAACATCACGTCTGTAATTTTGAAGAGGTGGGCATAGGAGTGTAGTATATTTTTCACCAATTGTGCTTACATCCCACCATGGAATTGGGGCTGAGCCTATTGCCAAACACTGTGTAAAAATCCAGACTTTAAGCTTCCCCTAATATGGCTAAGTTAGAGAATCCAATAGCGCCTGTACTGAGATTTAATCCAAGACTTCTCGATCAGACCTCTCGCATTTGTTACCAGTTGTCCAACTAGGGAATCATGTATATTAGTATATGCTACAGATAAACAATAATCAACTATTATTTTAAAGCACGCGTTAATTTAATTTGTAGTGATTCTTAGTGTTTATAGTGATTACTTAATACCAGACATGTTAAAAATTATGTAAATAATTGAAGTTAATTGATGGTTATTCAGAAGTTCAGTACAACTGCTATAATGTTTGCCTACTGTTGCTGCTAGACATTTAAGATTATTGGTTTCTGCAAGGATGTTGTATCAGTTTTTTTTTTTTTCCTTTAGACATCTCTTTGGACCAGTTATATTGAGTACAACATTGTGTATTAAGAAATAAAACTTCCAACATTAGAACTTGAGCAGTTGGTTACTTTTCTTTAATGCGTACTCCTTACTCTTTATTTGCCACAATACATTGTATTTCACATGATATTGTAACAGTATTGTTGATTAAAGTTGCCTGTAATTGTCCCAGTATCCAGACGATGTCATGCAAGCTGCTGTTGAACCTGGTGGACTGCATCCGGCAGCGGTCGGAGAGCGAGGCGGCGCCGGCCGCGCCCGCGCCGCCCGCGCCGCCCGCGCCGCCGCACGGCCGCCAGCTGCTCATGCGCATCCTGGAAGTCTTCGTACTCAAATTCAAGACGATATCCAAGCTCCAGCTGCCTGCCCTCATGGCCAAATGGTGAGTGACATTTTATCACATCTGCCTGCCCAATTGGAAAAAAAACTCTTTTAGAACGTGAATTAATCATTTTCTTTTCTGGCGTAGAAAATAATTGAAATATAACTATTGAATGGCAATTTGAAAGAAGTGCCCCAAGAGTGAAACTATTATTATGAGTGAATTATTACACTTTCAGTAACAAAACCGCACCCATCATACTGCCTGGCGGTAATGGTGCCAATTCAAGCACTCCCACTACGCCGGCACCACACCCTTCTACAGTGGAACCAAAAATAGATGAAGAAAGACCCACATCAGACTTCTTAGACCACATCACAAAATCTGAAGAGAAATCAAAATCAGGGTTCCCTAACTCGCAAATGAACAATCTCAATGTGGGGGATTACAGGACGCTCGTGAAGACACTGGTTTGTGGAGTGAAGACTATTACGTGGGGATGTGCGTCGTGTAAAGTAAGTAGTTGGGGATGGTTCAGCAATATGCGATTTAGAAATATGGTAAAGATAGTAGCAACATAATAATATTTTAAATTCAAGGTACTATGGTAAAATTTGAGATATGTCAGAGCACGCTAATATAATTTTAAATAATAGGTTATATGTTATTCGCTTTGTGAAAAATATTCTTGATACAAAATATCAACTTTCTTATAATATTTCACAGTTCTACTTTTCTACATGGTAATGTCAATTTACGGTCGTCTACGTACATTTAGATAATTTTTTGTTTCTTTTATTGCTTTTGTTTATGTGCCGCCTTTGTATTTATTTGACACATTTCTGAGGTCCGCTGGTAGAATATGCCGTTCAGCATTGAGCCCGCCTTTCGTTCGACCGCTAATAGAGCTTAAATAAAAATATCAAGCACGGCCAATAAATTCCGCATTCGTTTCGGCAACAGACGACAGCGGCCGCGGAGGGCGCGGCGGGCGCGGGCGGCGCGGCGGCGGCCTCGCTCGCGGGACAGAAGCAGTTCAGCGCGCGCGAGACGCTGGTGTTCATCCGGCTGGTGCGCTGGGGGCTCACGTCGCTCGACATCTACACGCTGGCGGCGCCGCGCGCGCCCGCACCGCCGCCCGCGCAGCCGCACGTGCGCTCCAAGGAGGAGAAGGAGGTGCTCGAGCACTTCAGTGGCGTGGTGCGTGATCCCCCTGTTTTGTTTTCTAGAGCTCACCTTCACTACAAAAGTTATTAATCTGTATATTATAAACTTTTAATATATGATGGTTTCGGACAAAAACCGCCGTTACAATACATTTCCTTATTATTGGTCATCTTTTTGATGGTAGATTTCTCGGAGAATCCGTCAAGGCAAATTTAAATACAAAGATTATCATATATTTTGTTTAAGTATATTATACTGCAATGCAATAGTGTTGATATCAGTTGTCATAAAAAATATTATTGTACTTTTTCAGTTTTCAATGATGAATCCACAAACATTCCAAGAAATTTTTACTGCAACTATATCCCACATGGTGGAAAGGATAAACAAGAACATGACTCTGCAAATCATTGCAAACACCTTCCTGTCTAATCCGGCGACTTCGCCAATATTCGCTACCGTCCTAGTGGAATATTTGTTAAAGAGAATGGAAGAGATGGGCACTAACGCAGAGAGGTCGAACTTGTATTTGAGACTTTTTAAATTGGTGTTTGGTTCGGTTAGTCTATTTCCCACAGAAAACGAACAAATGCTTCGACCTCATCTACACAGCATAGTCAACAAAGCAATGGATTACGCTATGACCGCTAAGGAGCCATATAACTACTTTCTGCTGTTACGAGCTCTTTTCCGTTCTATCGGCGGAGGTAGTCACGATCTGTTATATCAGGAATTTTTGCCATTACTGCCAAACCTATTAGAAGGATTGAACAGACTCCAAAGTGGTCTTCACAAGCAACATATGAAAGATCTCTTTGTTGAGTTATGTTTGACCGTGCCCGTTCGACTTAGTAGTCTATTGCCCTATTTACCAATGTTGATGGACCCTTTAGTTTCTGCCCTGAATGGCTCGCATACGCTAATATCTCAAGGATTACGTACACTGGAGCTCTGCGTGGACAACTTGCAGCCAGACTTCTTGTATGAACATATACAGCCGGTGAGAGCCGACTTGATGCAGGCACTTTGGAGGACACTGCAAAATAACGAAGTTGCCAGAATAGCGTTCAGAGTTCTCGGCAAGTTCGGTGGCGGTAATAGGAAAATGATGATCGAACCGCAAAGGTTGGACTACCGCGAAACAGACGCTCCGCCGCCGGCCATTCAGGCGTACTTCCAAGACCAGTCGAAGCCAATAGATTTCGAGGTCGATAAAGTAATAGAGACCGCTTTTGCTGCGCTCAAATCGAGCACTACCGATCCGTTCTATCGGCGACAATGTTGGGAAGTATTGCGATGCTATTTAGCGTCTTCGTTGAACTTGGACGACGACAAACCTACTTTACAGAAGCTATTCAATCACCCTAATTATCTAGATTGTAAAATTCCGGCCCAGAATGGACCGTATTATAAATGCCCTAATCCAATCGTAAGAGAAACACATCGGATCGCATTGACAGGAATGTTCGTCGCTGCAGCGATAAAAGAGTTACGTAATCACGTTTTGCCGACTATGGTGTCACTAGTGCGACACTACACATTGGTGGCTTTGGCTCAGGAGGCTGGCCCGTTTGCGATCGCCGGAGGCCCTAAAGAGGGTCTGGACGCTTTAGTCATTATCGATGCGATTGCAGCTGTGATGGCACATGAAGAAAAAGAGCTGTGTAAGCCCGGACACCTGGCGTTAATATTGATGATAGATTGTGCGACAGCTGTACTCGGAAGCAAAGAGCGAGCCAGTCGCCTGCCCTTAATGGAATACTTGGCGGAACGTATGGCCGCCCTGTGTTACGAACGTGCGTGGTACGCGAAGCTGGGCGGTTGCATCGCTGTCAAGTTCCTGCTGGAAAAAATGGCGCCCGAATGGGTCTACAAGCATGTGTTCACGTTCTTAAAGGCCGTGCTGTTCGTGATGATGGACCTGACGGGGGAAGTGTCGGCGGGCGCCATAGACATGGCCACAGTGATCCTGGAAAAATTGGTTCGTATCTGCGTGACAGGTCCTACTTCACACGGTATGGATACAGAGGGGGACCTGGCCATAGCGAAGGTGCGCGCCTTGCATGACGTCCTCCAAGAACTTGTTCTTCAAATAACCAGCCCTCATTTGCTCGTAAGGCAACAGGTATGTTCTGTTACATTTGATATAATTAACTTAAATTTTGAAAATTGATATTAAATTTTATGTTTTTTGTTATTGTAGGCGATGAAATCGTTAGAGCTCATAGCCCAGTTACAAAATATGACTGTAACAGGGGTGATGGATCCCCATAGAGAAGTTCTTGCCGACATAATTCCTCCCAAAAAGCATCTTTTGCGTCACCAGCCGGCAAATGCACAAATGGGCCTCATGGACGGAACTACGTTCTGTACCACTTTGAAGCCAAGGCTATTTACAATAGGTGAGTACATTGACTTTAATTTGTCATTCACATAGTTATGTGGATTCTTCTGCAAAGTTAAAGTATTATCTTTTACCGAGAGGGTAGTCAGAGGAGTGTAGTACTTTCACATTTCTCTTGTTATATATCTCATGAAAAAGGTGGTAAGGTGGAATAGGAGGTGCATTTGATCACATACAATTGGAAATCCAAAATATAGGAATATATAATTATGTAACTATTAGTATATAATGATATATAATTTGTAGATTTGAACATAAACGAGCACAAGGTGTTCTTCCGCGAGCTGCTGTCGCTGTGCGAGGCGGAGGACGCCATGCTGGGCAAGCTGCCGTGCTACAAGGGCGTGAACCTCGTGCCGCTGCGCGCCTCGGCGCTGCGCGCGCTGGCCGCCTGCCACTACATCCAGGAGAAGCACTGCCGCGAGAAGATATTCCAGGTGCTCTACAAGTCGCTGGAGAAGACCGACCCGGAGCTGCAGCAGGTAACTCAGAACATGGTTAATATTGTTCAGTCTGCATGTATTTCGTTGCGATGCATTGATGGGATGCGTTTTATAGAAAATTTTGTATATGTTTGCATTTTTAGGGAATACTTATCTTACCAATTTAAATAAAATCGTGTAAAAATATAACAGGCTTTGTATATGCCAATTTTATAGTAAAAATATGTTTTACTTATTATAGTTTGTATTTATTTATAGAATTATACAGGGAGCCTATTACTAAATAAAAAAATTTAATAGACAATCAAAGTAGCGCCCATAGAACGTGTGTTTTTTATTTTTCATCGTAGACATTGACATCTTTGTTTTATCATTTTTTACAGGCTGGTTTTGAATGTATGCAAAAATTTCTGTCTGGATTCCAAATCGACATGGAGATGGTACACCCAGTGATGAGACCCCTGTTGCTGACACTGGGTGACCATCGCAACCTGAGCGTCAACGGGGCCAAGAGACTGTCCTATTTGACGCAACTCTTTCCCTCTACATTCAGCGAGAAACTATGTGAACAGCTGCTCCAACTGTTAAAGAAATTACTAGACTATTCCATACAGACAAATAGAGGTTAGTATGTGAGGTTTAACAATCGATTTAATTTAAAAATATATTTAGATGTGTACAATTTTTTCATTTTAATTGAGTATCAAACTATTTCATAACCAATAAGAAGTTTGTTTTTTTGAAAACTATCAATGTGTGACAAGACAGGCCTGTGGACTATTATTGTGTTGTGTGGTATCAGTTGTATACTAAGTATGTTATATACCATGTAATTTTGTTTGTAGGAGGCAACTTCCTTCAAAGTGTATCTAAAAACATGGAAAATGAGCAGAAAATTATAATTCTTATCGGCATATTTCACCAAATACCGGCCGCGTCTCCTCGCTTTATTGATGTGTTGTGTCGGCTAATTTTCCACACGGAAAAGTCCCTCATGGTTGAAGCTGGATCACCTTTCCGAGAGCCTCTGGTTAAATTTCTGTTAAGGTACCAATTACTAATTATATTTATAGCACTTAATTTTAATATATGTACATATGAAACTTTTGCCATGTGCTTAGAATATTTAGCCTCTGTAGTATCTTTCGTATTAAATAGATGTTCTTTTTTAATATAAATCTTTATCATATTTTGCTAATCCTGGCTATGTGTATTTACTAACCAATACTAATGATAGAAAATTGTTACTTAACTTATAACCTGAAATATACTCATGTTTCTCGTTGTGTTGCAGATTTATGTTATTTAAATAAATAATTGTTGATATTTATATAATAGACTGTGTCAATGGTTGAGTAGTTGCATGTGCGACTGCTGATTTGTAAATCAGTACCTGTAGGTACTGGGTTCAAATCCCAGGCCTGGTACTATTGAATTTTTCAAACTTAGATTTTCTAGTAGTGCCATGGAGTCTAGATATATGCCTGGTGTATGGCAATAGGTTCATCACCTATTCCATAGTTGGATGTAAACATAAGTGGTGAAACGTGGAAGAGTACTACGCTTTTCTGCTTACCTTTTTGGGAATCACAGGCTTGATATTACAACCATTCTCTATCACCACAGGTATCCCAAAGAAACTCTTGACTTGATAATGAGCGACAATAACATCAAAGACCAGCAGTGGAGTCGGTTCCTCATATACCTGGTGAAGCATGAGATCGCCGGGCCCGCGTACAGGGAGTCACTGCAAACTACGAAAAAGCAGCGTTTGATGCAGTTACTGGCAGCCAACAGCCCACCGGTCAACGCTAATGTACCACAAGGGGATAGACAAGAGATGCAGTTCCAAGCGATAAGGACAATATCTTTGCTTATAAAGTATGACGACCAGTGGCTGTCAACTCAGCATGACCTCATTGAACTAGTCAAACGTATCTGGTGCAGTGATCAGTATCACGTGAGTATCGACCTTATAAATGTATCATACACTTTTGATATCTTTAATGTTTAAGAATAATAGATGTCCATCTATCTCAATAAATGCACGCCGGATTCGGAAAATAATTCCAAAATCGCGGAAATAATTCTAAACGAGTGAACTGTTCGAATACATTTTACGCGTAATACGCAACAAATACTTAAAATGCCGCCGCATAAATGTTGAGCGAAGTGGGTTAGAGGTCAACTCATATGTATGTATATCAAAACACCAATGAAATCAACGTCATCTGCCGGTAAAAGTCCACTGTTGAACGTAGGCCTCCCCTGAGGGGGTTCTTGCCCATAATCTTCACGCTCGGCCACAGGGGCTCGCAGAACACAACATCTACGCTCTCTCACTCTACGCTGCTCTCCGGAGGCGTCCAGAGCATCTAGACATACCTAGATAGGATTCTATTAACATAACGTATTCACTAAAGTAAATGTCTTTTTAAAATATCAAAAGTGTAATATTACATATAGTAAATTTCATATTACAAAAATTACTATTTCACAAACTTATTAAACATTTTATTTACAGGAAGTCCACAAGAAAGTGGAGAGCGTCGATTGTACTCACTGGAAGGAACCGAAGTTGATAGTGAAGATCCTACTGCAATACTTCTGTCATCACCCGTCCAACATAGACTTGCTGTTCCAGTTGTTGCGAGCGCTGTGCGACCGGTTCATACCAGACTTCCAGGTGTGTGTGGTGACTGTGACGAAATACGGTATAATTACTCTATATTTTTTCTGTCACTCTATTGTTTCTTTCTATATGTAATTAAACATATTCTGAATATTTCTAGTTCCTTCGCGATTTCCTTGAGAACACCGTAGCCCAAAACTACACGACGGAGTGGAAGCGTATGGCGTTCTTCCGCTTTGTGGAGCATTTCTCCAGCGATGCCATGTCCCAGGAGCTGAAGGCTAAAGTCCTGCAGATGATTCTGATTCCTTGCTTCTCGGTCAGTTTCGAGAAGGGTCAAAAAATTGTGGGTGGGCCTCCCACTCCCTATCAGGACAGTCCCGAGAATGTCGTGTCCGTGTTTATTAATAATGTAAGTTGATATTTTATTTCTGTACATAATCGTAACATCACTCCTGTTATCCCCGAAGAGATAGGCAGAAGAGGTGTAGTATACGTTGCACCAGTTACGTTTACTACTAGAATTTTTTACCGCACATTATGAGTTAGGGAAATCCAGCAGCACCCATTCAGAATTTGAACTCAAGACATCTCGATCGATAGTCGCCCGGGCAACCATTCAAGCATCGTGGCAGTCGCCGTCAACGATCGACAAGCTAATTTAATATATTTAATAGATAAGTAAGAAAATAGTATCTCTGTAAGCTTAAAGATGTTAGTTTTTTCAATGTTTTTCCAATGTTTCAATAATATTTTTTTTTAATACGACATATACTGCACCTTGTCTTTTTTTCCGGCACATATTCAAATTATTATTTGACAATCATAAAAGATGATTCTAATTAGCACAGCAAATTTAAGACAAAAGTTTCAGTGAGATGATGTATATTATTTTAACATACAACTTTTATCGGGTATATTACAATGTAACAGTCTGGCAGTTTAACTTAATATTAAATAGTGACTGTTTTGAATCGCCAATAGCAACACCGATAGATCAGGCGGTCGTTACAGATCTCGCCACCGCGCTTCAGGCACATGGAGTTTCGATGTGAAAAGAAAAATTTGAGTGGAAATGTGTACTTTGGTTAGCAGATAATAGACCCCGAGAACCCGTTCGCGTGCTCGGACGCGGTGCGCATCTCGCTGCTGCAGTTCGCGTGCCTGCTGCTGGAGCAGGCCTCGCCGCACATCCACGACGCCAACAACAAGAAGCAGGGCAACAAGCTGCGCCGCCTCATGACCTTCGCCTGGCCCTGTCTGCTCGGCAAGAACTACGTGGACCCCGCCACCAGGCACGCCCGCCTCTCTGTTGTCACTGTTGTTGTTGTGTCATGTGTCTCCTTTAGTGTATTGTTAGTTTGTTCAACACTTGGCATATTACATTAATCGATATATGTGTGTGCAATGTTACATTTGTTTTGTGTTCTTAAAATCAAATGAATAACATTTTTTTTCGATTTTTAACGTTCGATGAACAAATTGTTTTATACGTTTTCTACTTTTGCAGATATCACGGACATTTATTGCTAAGTCACATTATCGCGAAGTTCGCTATACACAAGCGTATAGTTTTACAAGGTAAATGAAATGAATATAATTTTTTTTCTAACCTTTTTTTTCCTTCCATTGTTAAATACGGGGTTTACTGTCAAAACGAGAGGGTTGTCTTGCCACGCTGGCCAAGTACGCGTTAAAAGGTTTCACACGCCTTTTTCTTTAAACTATATGGTATGTATGTTTCCTGACGATGTCTTCCTTCACCGTTACAGCAAGTGATATTAAAGATAAATCGTTCATTTTGTAAAATGTGCGCGCTAAGATTTGAACCCATACTCCCGGATTGAGAGGTCGAATTTCAAACTACTACACTGTCACTACTTGAATGTAATTGTCGTTGTAAATGTCGGGTTTAATGATGGTGATAGGCCATCATACATACACAATTTCGAAGGCCATCAGATTTCATAAATTAGTGCACATATAATACATGCATTTGTGCATTGTGCATGGATCCATGCAATGCACAAAGAACGAAAAGAATATTTGACAACTAATTCCATTTTTATTTTCCTTCTTTTAGTATTCCACAGTCTTCTTAAGGCGCACGCGGTGGAGGCGCGCTCGGTGGTGCGCCAGGCGCTGGAGGTGCTCACGCCGGCCATGCCGCAACGCATGGAGGACGGCAACACCATGCTCACCCACTGGACTAAGAAGATCATTGTGGAGGACGGCCACTCCGTTCAACAGCTGTTCCACATTCTGCAGCTCGTCGTCAGGCACTACAAGGTAACATGTAGTTTGGTTTATTCAGTCTGCGGTTCTATCATTCGCATTTATCTAATTAAATTCATAAATATATTGTGGACTGAGATCCCATATCTATTATATAAATTTAGCCGGGCTTAGGGACTCATCTACTATTATTTGATGCAGCAACTATCTGCCCTAGTCGTGTGATGATTGAACATAATAATAGCATCTGTCGTCCAGGTGTACTACCCGGTGCGGCACGCGCTGGTGGGGCACATGGTGGCGGCCATGCAGCGCCTGGGCTTCTCGGCCACCGCATCGCTGGAGCACCGGCGCCTGGCCGTGGACCTGGCCGAGGTGGCACTCAAGTGGGAGCTGCAGCGCATCCGCGACCACTCGCACGACGACGGCCTCGTGAGTTACGCACATCATGCATATCACGCAATACTGAAGTGCATATAGTGTGAAATCACGATTCATAGTGATTCCTGCTATGGTGTACTTATTTCTTATCCCTTTTATAATATTGGTTAAATTTATCGCCATATTACCTTCAAACGGTTTTTAATGTTATATGAATTTTTGGCTTAATCTGGACTGCAGTCCGTCATCAAGGAAGGTTTTAACTTGTGAAGAATACCCTTTTTGTAAGAGAAAATAGAGATAACTAAATGAACCCATAAAATGTGATTAGTTTTACAGAGATAGAAAGCGAATAGGAAATTGTTGTAATGTTGAGTGGTGACGTGGCGCGGGCGCAGGAGACGCCGTCGGCGAGCGGCGCCGTGAAGCGCGCGCCGGCCGAGGAGGCGGAGAGCCGCAAGGCGCTGAACACGGGCTGGGCCAGCCCGCAGGCGGCGCGCGCCGAGCCCGACGCCGCGCGCCCGCTCGAGCGCGCGCAGCTCGACGTCGTCGTCAACCTGCTGCTGCGCCTCGCCTGCCAGGTTTGGGTTCGTTTGATACTTACATCTTATTCGTTTGTCCGTGGCTCCGAGGTTACTTCTAACGGTCTGCAACAATTATAAAATATAGTACAGCCACACGCTGGCGTGCAATGTCTAGGTACTAATTGGAACAATATATTGATCATATTAACATTGTAATATTTATTTTTTCATCTCTTATATAGAAGTGCTCTAACTTTAATAAGACACTTCCTAACATTTATTTGTAATTCTTGTTCTTAATAATACCGAATACTTCTTGGAATTACTTCCCTATTTGTATAATTGGCTGAATCTAAGTGATCAATTTACTTACGCATTCGTTTGTCTTTGTTTTTTTTATATGGTATGGTATACTTTGTTTTTTTATATGGTATGGTATACTTTTTTTTTTTATATGGGTCTTGGGTACAGAGAGTCGAAAACTAAACTCAGTAGCGTGCTATTAGAGTGGCTTGTGTGTGTTATCGGTATATAACGATTAAAACGATCATTGAGTTTCAGTTTGATACAGGTAGAGAGAGAGCATGCTTCAAACGAGCTGCCTCATTGGTCGTGTTGGTTGCAAGCACGTCTGTCAAGCGGGAGGTCCTGGGTTCAAATGCCCGTGTCGGACACTGCTAGATTTTTCTAATTTAGATTTTCTTGTAGTGTCTCCGAGTCTGGATATGTTCCCGCAGTATGGCAATAGTCTCACCACCTATTCCATAATGGGACATAAACGTAACCGATGAGCCATGGAAGTGTACTATATTCCTCTACCTATCTGTTCAGGGATTACAGGCGTGATGTTCCGTTTACGTATTTGTTGTGTACAGGTGAACGAGGGCAACGTGGCGGGCGGCGCGGCGGCGGGCGCGGCGGCGGCGGCGGCGGGCGCGGCCAGCGGCTCGCCCGGCGAGCAGCTGTCGCGCCGCTGCGTCGTGCTGCTCAAGGCCGCGCTCAAGCCCGACGTGTGGGCCAACATGTGCGAACCTAAGCTGGCGTGGCTGGATAAGGTTTGTATATTAGTTATAGTAATATATACATAAAAAACACTTAATATGAAATGAAATTTGTGCTCTTTAAAACTCGGCTTTTCCTAAATTACTTCAAATATGTATAAATGTAATGTCGATTAAATCTGCATGGGAATTCTATTCCTTGGGCTATACATTTTTTTTTAGTTGGCCGTGGCACTTGACTTATTTTGCTCGTACATAGTATTAACTGTGTAAATGTGGCGCAAGGTGTTTTCGACGGCGGACAGCAACGCGGCGGCGTGCGCCAACGCGTGCACGGCGCTGGAGCTGCTGGTGTACCTGCTGGGCGTGCTGCGGCGCGAGCAGAGCCTGGCCGCGCTCAAGCCGCTGCAGCGCGGGCTGGCGGTCTGCGTGGCCTCCACCAACGCCAAGATCGTGCGCCTCACGCACAACCTGCTCGCCAAGCTCACGTCTCTCTTTCCCACTGAGCCCACTAGTACGGGCCAGGCATCTAAGGTAATCACCAAGGTGTATTAGTTAAAATAAATTATCATTAGGTAATAAAACCTATTATGTAGTTATTTATTAGATAATAAAATCTTTAACAACTAATTTTCAATCGAAACTCTTAAACTCTACCATTAAAGCATCCTGCCCCCTACATATCGTTCGCTCCCGTCCGCAGTACGAGGAGCTGGAGACGCTGTACGCGTGCGTGAGCAAGTATGTGATCGAGGGCCTGGCGACGTACGAGAAGTCGGCCTCGGGCAGCGGCACGGCGGCGCTACTGGGGCCGCTCATGATGCTGAAGGCGTGCTGCTCGGCCAGCGCCGGCTACGTGGACCGCCTGCTGCAGCCGCTCATGCGCGTGCTGCAGCGCATGGCGCGCGACCACGTGGCGCCCAGCCCCGACGCCACCACCACCGACCTGCTCGTGAGTACCGGCGGCCGGGACATCTCTACGAAGTATCCTGAAGCGATGTTGGGATATAACTACACTATTCAGAACTAACTGTATTATTACTCTACTGTACCATTCAGAAGTTTTAGGTAGTCTATAGAGTTGATTTATTAAGTTAGTTGTATATTGAAATCGGAACGGAATAG
>DWDU01001056.1:0-15750 GCA_018245575.1 Jemadia suekentonmiller
CAGGTAGGCCTGCAGGTCGTCGTCCAGGCCCTCGCAGGTGTACTGGCCGCCCTCCACTCGCAGCAGCGCGATGGCCATGTGCACGTCCAGCGCCTTGCTGCAAGAGGATACAATGTACAGACAGTATCTTACTATTGCAGGAGCACAATGCGCACGCGCCGCGTGCATGAACCTGCATTTTCAGCTAATTATGAATTGGAGTACATACTAAATATCCGAGAATATCCGTATCGAACAATGGAAACGATAAAAGGGCCGGAAAAAGATGTATCATAAATAATAAAAGACATCATACTCACTGCATCACTTCGACATAGTCAACTATTTCTTGTCGATCGCAGGTCTGCCAGTTCTCTTTGAAGCCCATCATGAGAATATTCGGCTTCAGTTTGCCTAAGCCACTGGCCTGCAACAAACTCTATATTATAAACCTTACAGAAAAAATTAACGAACAGCGCGCATGAACGAGCGAGGCCACTGCGGGCAGCGGCGATATATACAATTACAAAATAGTATTAAAATTTAATCTTAGCGACAGACTCCGAGGACATATACACTTTGATCATTTTCTTTCTCCTTCTTAATCTCCTTCCAATTTATGTTAACAATAGCTGTATCGGAGCCCTTCGAGAACATGTCCGAAGATGTTGAAGCTGACGCCGACCTGTATGAGCGCATCGGCGCCGTCCCTGAAGCTGACGTCGTCCACGAGGCTGTAGAAGGCCTTGAGCTTGCGGCGCGCGAACCACCGGCAGGCGCGCTCCGCCAGCGCCTCGCGCGTGCGGTGGCTCACTTGGGTCTGCAACGAGGTCTGCGTAAGTATTCTCGGGACAGGGGTTAAACATGTTTATACCAAAAGAAACTTCAAATTCACCAAAATCACATGAAATATAAAATTTTTATGTACCTGTGCAATGTGCCCGCAGAGCATCAATGATAGACCTTTAGTGAGAAGATATGTAAAGTCTGTGAGAATGGGTCTTTCTCCGGGAAATCCGGTTAACACCAGTATTTGAGGCCTGGAACACGATTAAAATTACAAAATGAATTACTTTTGTAGACTCGTACACTGTTTATCCCACTCTATCCGCTCGCAACGCGGAAATCTCGCTTTAGTTGCATCTTACGACAAGCAGTAGATACCGTATCTCGTATTCTGGTCCCGAGCTACAGAGACACACTGTTTTGGTTTATGTCCTATAAGTTTGAATTACACAAAACATAATATCGCGCTTGTAATTCCCAAATGGGTACGACTAGACACGAGGAGTGTAGTACTTTCCCACCTTTCATCAGTTATGTTTACGTCTCACCAACTGTGGGCAATCGAAGGAGGAGGGATTTTGTGAATTTTCGATTGCTCATTAAATCCGCGCAGTAGGGACAACATTTAAATGTGACGGTGCGGTGGTGTGTGCGGTGGTGTGTGCGGTGGCGTGTGCGGTGGTGTGTGCGGTGGTGTGTGCGGTGGTGTGTGCGGGAGCAGGGGAGGGCGGCGGCGCGCACCTGTAGTTCTTGACGTGGTCGGAGACGCGCGCCAGCGCCAGCGCGCCGCCCAGCGCCGAGCGGTAGCACTGCGCCTGCGTGGTGGAGCCCCAGTTCACGTCTGCGGACCACACGCCCGTCAGCGCCGACTCTACGTACTCCTATGTAAGTGTGCATCATGCACCGTATCACACGTTCTTGAACGAGTGCTACACGTCATCTCTAGGTGCCAGTACTGTGGGATATTTTTATTTAAAGCACTATTTTAATATATCCGCCGAGGTGCGTTACTATACTGTCTGTTACCAGTTTTCAAAGTAAAATAGTCGAGCTACTCAACACCGAACACATTGTGTCCTCGTCCCGGCTCGCGAGCCCCACGAGCGTGGTACGTACCGGGCTTCCTGTAGGACACGAGCAGGTAAAGCGCCAGCAAGAAGGAGATGGTGAGCAGCGCCGTGCTCCACGATATCACGAACATGATAGCCACGCACAGCATCGACCCCACCAGCGACAGCCACATGTTGTATAACTGGACAGAAATTAATATCATATCAATATAATAAGCATATATTTTAAAAACAAATAATAAGTCAGAAGGATAAAAGAGTGGATATGAAGTTATAAAACTGACCCTGAAGGTGGGCCGCCAGCCGACCGGCTTGGCCAGGCTCGCGTGGAACGTGGAGAAGTTGATGAGAGCGTACGCGGCGAGGAAGAAGTTGGAGATCAGCGGCGCGATCTGGTTCAGACCACCTGCAGCCGTATGGATTCATTTTTTACAGTTTGAGATATTACGAGAGATATACACGGTAAAATAATTGCAGCTCTAACCCAGTTGTACATTCAAATTTCATTGCATGGTATTTATTTGATTAATATGGACAGTGACTAAGTGATCGGTAGGTATATATTCAGTATTATCCATGTATTAATGACCTGTGAATAGAGTCGCTGGCGAGGAAAACATTCTCTCAACACACATCATTTACTTCTAAAAAATAAAATCACACTCCTAACACATCAACTTTAAAGACTAAGGTAAATTTTCAATTGTAAATATGCCAGTAAGTAAAAGCAATATCATCATCCAACAATATCGACGACAACTGTACGACGCCTAGTAACATGAATAGTATGAGCAATAATTTCACATGTGACAGAAAGAGAGAGAGAGCGAGATAGATAGTAAAAGTAATATCGGCACCCATCAATATGAAGGCGGTGGCGATGATGAAGGTGAGCACGTAGCCGCGCACGGGCTCGTTGTTGCTGCCGTAGCCCTTGGCGAAGAACTCCAGGTACGGGTACAGCTTGTCCTGGCACAGCGCCTGCAAGTCGAAAATCACTTAAGATTTATGGTTCTTTGCGTTAATACATACAGTAATCTGGTACACTGTAAGCCGAATGTGCTTTATAAATAAACTAGTGACCTTTCGGTGTAAGTAGTGTTATTGGATTATTTCACATCATTACAGCAGAATTGGAATAATACCAATACTACGGTACTAATTAAGATCAAACTTCTTTTTACAATTTCCACAGCTCTGCAAAAAAATTGAATGTCGTTGTTCACACACAACATGTGATATTTAGGTACGCAGCGCGCAGCGTGCCCGAGCACGTCGCCGGCACGAGGGAGCACTCTCCGGCCGCGCCGCTTTGTTACCGTTTCATTTCTCTCTCACAGTCTCATCAGATTCTCGTATACCTGGAAGACCTTAGGAGCGGAGACCAGAGACGCGAGAGCGGAAGATAGCGTGGCCGCGAAGCAACCGCCGTATATCAGCGGTCCGAAGGCCGACACCAGGCGGATTACCTATGAAAATTTTCTTTTATTAATCTTATATAAAATTCAATAACACTTTCGTGTTCGGGCGCTTCCCTTGTAGAGGCGACGTAAGAATACATTCCCTGTCCCCGTGCCGAGATATAGGGTGTCGTAGGAGGCGACTAAACTCGGCATCAGGGAATCGCGGTTGGTCTAAATACAGCTAGATATCCGGGATATCTATGGGCAGCTGCGCAGGTAACAAGTTTTTTTTGCGTTTCTCAACCTGCATGTCCAGTGTGCAGATTGTGGGCATAATACTTTAAGAGAAGCATATGTTCAGCAGTGAACAGCAATAGGCAGATGATAAAGTATTATTGTAAAGTAGTATTGCATACTGTAATACAATTTTCTTTCTTCGTTACGGTAACCAATATTGTAGACAAAATCCACGCACTCACAAAGCGGCTTGGATTGAATGGTTGCTAAGTACCGACCATAACGCGCGCACGCGACAATAACACGGCGGAGGGGCTCGTGCACGTACGTCGTTGCTGTTGTGCAGCCCGTGGCGGCTCGGCGGCGCGCCCGCGTCGCGCAGCACGGCGCCGCCCGCCAGCAGCGCGATGAGCGCGTACGACAGCGTGGTGAGCAGCACGGCCAGCAGCGTGCCGCGCGGGATGGCGCGCTGCGGGTCCTGCCGCCGACCGCGCACATTACACACTGCGTCGTTTCATTTCCTTCAGCCACATAACACAAGATAAAACAAATATTTGAAATATTTATTACAGTATTGCTACTGTGTATCTCTTTCGGGGATTACGGAAGTGATGTTACGATTTCGTCGTTCGTTACAGCGAGCGAGCTCAGTAGCTGCGACCCACTGGCATGTTCCCACCTGCTCTGTTTATACTCGTAAATGGTCTGTTAGTAGACGACTCACTCAGTGCTACCACTTATACTAGAAACTCACATTTAGGAAATCTCACGTGAGATTGGAGGATGGCGGAGGGGACCGAATCAAATCTCCCGAAATCTCACCCAAGGGGGGTAGGGATCAAAAACTTTCAAGAAACGCCTTACGTAATTATTAGACACCCCTTAATAGTGAATACGAAAGTAATATTACACATCTATTTATTTGCTATGTTTTCACACGAAAACTGAACAACTCCGTTCTAATTTGATACGTATATTAGTTTTCCATTAAGAATTACCTACACGAGCAAAGCGGCGGGCACCGATAATAGAGGTACTTGTTTAAATCATTTCATTATGTTGTCAGTGAACCTTGAGGTCGCCGGAGATGTTGGCGCCGGCGAGGATGCCGGTGGCTGCGGGGAAGAATATAGCGAAGACGGAGAAGAAGTTGTGCTCCACGCCCTCGTACTCCCTGTAGTCCGGCCCCATGTTGCTGCGGAGCACCGATACTGCAACAACATTATCATACATCATATGGATTAAATGGAGACAGAATTCCTTATTACCCTTATTATAAAATTATCCTTCATTATAGTCAGCAAGTAACGGATTGAATATCAAATGGAATTTAAACCAATTTTAATAATTTGTACCAGTTAGTTGTACTAGTTTGTTTCAGTACCAGCAAATATAACATACAGGCAACAGAAACACAGCAAAAAAACTTAAAAGAGTAAACGCTTATTCCTCACGTCACGACATCTAATCATTCAATTCCAGACGCAAGCCAAAGTACAAAACTTTATTCCAATATTAATAATATACAAAGAAGACATATTGTACACTCACTGTTGAAGCCAACGAACCCCTGAGCTACCTCCAGCTCGCTCTTGGGTCCAATGATGACCCCGACGCAGAAGTCGGCGATCGCGGCCAGCAGTATGATGAGCAGCACGATCTGCGCCTTGGCCTCCCACTCCATCCCCACCATCACGATGCCGGTCAACAATACGATCGTGATGCAGCCGTAGATCGCTTGATCCTGAAATATCATGTCCACCATCGGATACACGAATACCAATCCAATCGAATCATTGGATTATCTTTGTTTCTAATTCTAATCCAAATGACGTTGAGGTCACGTGGAAAGAAAGCTTGGTAAAATATTATTTTGGAAAACATGATGATGATCTCATTGGTAGAAGAAGTGGGATGCGATCCTCAACTGTTTAACTTAGAATGGTGAACATAGAACATACATTAGGGCCAGTTGTATTTGTATCCTTGCTTGGTCAACTGTATTACAAAATATTGTGAAGTTTATAAGTCGGTATGTCCAGACCTATACCCGGCACACATTGGATAATGAGACATGAGCACCCAACGATTTGAAGAAGAGTAGTATAGAAAACTAAGAATTAGTACATCCTGCTATTCCTTTGCGATTTCTATCTACAATTTCCAATCTCCGCAACTCACCCAGCTCTTGCTGACCATGTAGGCGGACTCCGGGATGAGCGTGATGAGTGACTCGCCGAAGCCGACCACATACATGGCGCACGCGACGGCGTTCGCCATGGAGAAGATCAGGCCTATGGAGCCGCCGAACTCGGGCCCGAGCGAGCGCGATATCATGTAATAAGTTCCCCCTACAATTGAACAAATCATTACGTTTAAGTACATTTATTGGGGACAATAGAGTCACATGCATATAGAATGTCAAAGCACGCAGTCTATAAAAATAGAGAATAGTTCTTTTAGCCTACTCTACAAGGGACCAGGCGAAATGATAGGGTATAATTGATTATAAGTCCATTGAACAGACCACAAGTATCTGCATCAAAGTTGCAAACGCATGAATAATGTTTTAAAGCATATTGGTTAATTCATTTACCTCCTTTTATAACTCCATTGGTGCTAATAGCGGACATGGACAGAGCCGTGATGGTGGTCACCACGGAAGTGGTCAGGATCAGTACCAAAGCCTGCGCTGCCAGACAAAGTAATCATTATATTACATTGACTGGCATGCTGGTCCAGTAGTGAGCGACCGCTACTGATGAGATGGCGGAGTTTCTCGCCTATGGAATTCATTAGTCATGAGTATGTATTGTTTGAGTATGTATTTTTTGACAAAACCACACCCCAAAAATGGCAGCATGTTTTAAAAAATACAGAAAATAAGTTACCAACATTATTACATCCCTTACAATTGACTATAACTGAATAGAATTATATGTTCCACTGGTAATATCACAACAAATCTGATGTAAACATAACTGGCGAAGCGTGGAAGTGTACCACACTCCTCAACTTACCCCTTCTGCGAAATACAGGCGTGACGTTATATTAAAATAACTACATATTCCTATTGAACATAAACAGGAAGAGAACTCGAATTAAATACGACCTGATTAGTCGATAATTGGTTTTAAAAGTATCCTACCAGTGAGAATTATTACAGATTACAAATAAAAATATACCTATACTCCAAATAGAATGAAACCGGTTCAGCTGTTTGCCGAGTTAATATTTGCAATACGCGCCATATTAGCGTGGGTAATGTTTGTTCAATGTTTAACAGCTAAATATTGGCAAATTGTTGTCACATGCACATAGACATACGAGTACCATTCATATATGTGTATGTTATATATAGGGGCTTCCGTACGTAATGAGCCCATGGAGTGCAGCTGATGGTAGATAAGATCATATATTACTAGAACATACATATAAGTTAGTTTTTACTTTTAAATTTTACGTCTTTTTAAAATTTTCAAATATCGCATAGTTATTCACAATATTTTTTTTCTCATTAATAAATTCCATATTATTAATTAGTTATTTAATGAAAGACAGTCAGCAAAGCTTATATATTTTTAATTTAAATTTTTAATAATCATTAACAAAAATGTAGATAATAAAAAAATATGTAATTAAAATCAATTCAGAAAAAATACATAGCACTAGTCCAACAAAATGTAAACGAAACGAAAACGTTGAAAATTTTTTTTTCGGACTCTTGTGGAATATTATTAAAAAAATATCTACAGTCCTCGCTAATTTGATAAAAGCATTATTCTAAAGAAAAAAACATTAAATTTGTTCTTAAAATTATTTACAAACCTTCCATGTTTACAAACCATGTTTAATGTCGATGTCTACTGACACGAACGAGTCACTGAGCGCCGAGGGTTGAAAGCGATGGCACAAGACCAAGTTTGAAAAATAGAAACTTCAGAAACTGTTCAGGCAAGCCATCACATACTAACCCACGCCGGCTTGTCCAACCACCCAGGACAAACGGAGGAACAGCATCACACCCCATATGTTGAGCAAACATCTCATCAGCACGCCCTTAATCCAGCCGAACTTGACGGACGTGGTGGGGAGAGCCGGGCCGGCCATGTCCTTCTCCAGGGTCTGGCCTGGCTGGAAATAAAAAAATTGGAGAGATCAAATCGTGAGTAAGAAAACAATGTATGTATGAAATAAGCAATGAGAAATTCTCGAAAGGACTTCGGTGACTTGGGAAAGTGTTTATATAAAACTGATAAACTTATTTTTTCAATTACTGCTTCGGAAGCGTCTAATAAAACGAAACGTCAACTATTTTATCTATTCATAAATCTATATTGTTATTTAAATTACTTTTTCATATTAATATTTTGATCATATTAATTAACCATTGACTGCCGCGTTGGTCATGTTCGTTGCAAGCGCGACTGCCGATATTGAGGTCCTGTGTTCAAACCCGAGTCGGGTTACTGTATCAATTTTCTAATTTAGATTTTACTAGTGATGGCTCTAAGCCTAGATATGTGCCCGGTGCATAGTAATAGGCTCACCATCTATTCCATAGACGAACGTAAACTTAACTGATGAAATGGGAGTGTTCTACATTCCTCTACCCATTTCTTCGGGGATTACAGGCATGATGTTACGTAATTAACCATTGTCCAATCTCAGTAGGTACCTACTAGTTAAACAGATTTCTTTTAATTGAGACGCAGAACATTCACTGCGCAAAGAAAAATATCAAAAAATAAATGTCCAATACGAAATAACTGCAGTGAAACAAATTAACAATTTAATATATATAACTGTGCATAATAAAATATACCTACATTGTACAACCACGTGTTAGAATCACACGACAACATGTCGGTCATAATTCGAGATAAACGTTTATTATAACAACAACTAAACAAAAGCTAATAATATTCCGTTATCAATATTAATAGAGTAACGCAAACATCGCTGCATCGATCAATTAATTGCATCGGAATGAGATGAGATGTGCATAATTGTAATGACGCAACCATTTTACGACGTAATTGAATTGACAGCGCTGTTATATCTTCAATTATCCAATTAAATGAACATTGTTAACTTAAAGTATTTATGTACATACTTGTGCGACATTAAAAATTTTGCATACATATATGTATAAACTGCTATCGTTGTTAGCAGTATATATATGATACACTGGCTCGTCAAACTAGGGGTTAGTGATCTTGATTGCGGAACTAAGGGTTGCGGGTTCGATTCCCATGTAGAAAAAATATTTTAAAAACGAGTATTTATTTTGACAGACCAAATAATAGGTCTGAATCGAATTCATTACCCCCAGCTCAATATTTAATCAACAAACCCAATATCAGTCAATCATAGATCTGATAAGCCTATTCGCAACAAATTACTTTAATTGTCCTTGAAAAGTAACGTGTACACGTAACGCGGAATACTTACATGTTTCAACCTCAACTATATGTTACGTGTGACAGAACAGTGATTTGAAGTTAATTCGCTCATTTAAATAATTACCGACTGATAGACTGATCGCATGAGTCAGATAAATATTAGAAAGATAACGCGATATATGTTTATTAGTCATTCGCATAATATCATCCATAAAATAACAAATAATTAACTATTTTGTAGAAATTCTAGCCCATTTGACCTCCCTCTGGGTGGCATATTGGGTTCGCTAAAAATGTAAAATAGACAACGAATGCATTATGTCGAATCACATCAGATTCACCAGCCATCTGGTTTATTCTAAAATCTAAACTTTTTAATTAAATCTTAAGTATTGCATACATCTACACATAGCTAGATGCAGTTTTTCGTACACGTGTTCCCTACGTTCCACAAATGAGAATTAGTCACTAGATCGAGTAACACCGCATAGGACTAAGGGTGTCACCTACGATAATGCGAGGAGGTCAACATGTGACCCCAAGTCAAGTGGCGAGCATCGAAATTAATTGCTTCATAAGAATTCATGGTTTCGCAACTCGCACTAACTGAGCAATAAATACTTATAAAACAATTTCGAAACGAAATATTAAATTTTTAATTCATGATATAGCACGTTGGTTGTTGTGGCACTTGTTTTCAGGTCAAAATCAATTTATTCTTGGTCTAAAATAGTTACGAAGACACCTTGAGAAAGTACAAGGGTTACTGAAAATACTGAATTCAACCTATAAACCAGTGAAATAAGGGTTGAAAGACTAAGGAAATCCCAATGTCGACCAACGTTCCATTTTCGGCCGAAAAACGACAGCATGTTTCGCGCAACTAGACCTAAAGTTCGTAAGTCATTCGACGACTCCTGCAAGTTACCTATGGTTGAATCAGACACTCTTCCAACATGTGTTTTGAAATCGACCTAAATTCGCTGGCTGGTGGTGACACTACAAAAAACTATAGAGCGACAATATCGATAGTCCACGACGTATTGTAAACATACGGGCGATATTTGAGAGGGGCCAATTAGTTGATTAGGATGTCCAATTAAGGACAATTAGCGATTACCTGCGATCATAATTATCACGATTAACTTTTTCGCACAAACAACCGCGCTCATACTGAGCAGTTGGTGTGGTAGGGGGACCTCTTAAACGATACAGATATAAAATGATAACAATATTTTGTAAAATTTCCACAGATGGCTCTCTTATCCCAAAGTAAGCTAGACAAGATCCTGTGTTACGGTAACCAGAGGGTCCATAAGCGACCATACAATTTAAATGTAATCATATATAGATAGTTTTGCTTTCAGACACAGAACAAGTACTCGTGTTTATCACACAAATATAAGAATGAAATTTACAACCTCAAGTTAAAAAAACAGAGCCTCTAACCACTGACCCACAACATACCATCTATTAACCATTGCCTTAACACTTTTTCATATGTTAATACCTAACTACTCTTGGATGATTAATGAATATGTACCTATAAGTCAGTGAACACAAGTTAACTTCTAAACTTAAACGTGTTACGTGCAAGTCTATTAATAACCAATGAGTAGTTCCATTTGATATTCGATAACCGCCGCCCGTGAGTGTGACCGTGACCGCCCTGGGGCAATATGGCATTAGCCGTTCTTAGGTATTTATAGGTTTACATTACAACAACTTGTTGGTATTTCCATGCGCACATTCTCCTGTGACAAGGCGAGCGAGCGAGTATCAACCTCTCCCCTGCCTCCCCTACCTTCTGTCCTCCCCACGCCTCTTACACAACTCAAACAGAAATCTAAATACTCGTATTTCAAAACATTACCTAAATGGATACCCAAACAATATATGATACATTTTTTGTAAAAAGAGACATTTATTTTGACCTATGTTTACAGTAACCCAAAGAATTATGGAGTACTATAATTTTGAAAAATCAAAGTCACAAAAATCGGCAATTCATTAATTTGTTTTCATTCACAAAAACCAGCACAAATGTGGTACCGAATACAGATCTAATATGTATAGATGACCAGTATACATTGTACATCTTTCCTGACCGTGACAGTCTCTCGGAGATAAGGCGGTCGACAATGTTACTGCCAATCCATCTTCACAATATAACAACAAAACAAATAACAAAGAGACATTATTGAGTCGCATTTTTAAGCACGGACATACGATTAAAAAAGAATGAACAACTCCTATGGTATTTAGAATTTTTACTATTGATGTAATTACTAACAGTAAATTCCTCTATTATTTGAAGAACTACAAATAAGAATAAATTTATGATAAGCAAAAATTGTTAAATGTTTAGACTTATCCGTGTGGATTTCCTTTGTGTGTGCCGTATATCATTCATGGCTAAATCTCATAATTCCCTCAACACAATACTGCTCCAAATATAATTGCAGATTAGAAATAAACGATTTCAAGGTCACAATAGACGATGCGTTCCTCTTATTATTATTATTTATTTATTTCAAAATTCGAATGAAACCGTTTGGTTTTAATATTAGATATAGATGTAAGCGCATCGAAGATGTCGGGCGCTCAAACGTTTAACGTTTGTAGAACGGTGCTTAACACCTATATTTCATGAACGTTTCATAAACGTCACGCCGTTAATCCCCGGAGAGATAGGCAGAGGAATGTCTCCTACAATTCACCAATTATGTTTACGTCCCACTGAATAAATGGTGAGCCTGTTGCCACACATCGGGCATATTTCCAAACTACGACCCACTATATAATCTAAATTAAAAAAATCCAATAGTGCCCTACCCGGGATCTGAACCAAGGACGTCCCGATAGGTAGTCACGCTTGCAACCAACACGACCAAAGAGACAATCAGTATATATAATAGCTGTAGCTAATTATATTAACTGCTATAAAATAAATCATACTGAACAAGTATGTATGTGTCGTGTACCCTTCATAACAAGTAACGGACGAGGACAGCGCAGCACCTGTATCAATAGAGGCGAATGAGCCTCACCAGTACCTACAGCACATACATATATGTATACACATATTACGTCAAAATTTCCTATCTACTCTTCACATATTGTAGAAATAAATTTAAATTTCTGTCATACGCCCTTGAACCTTTACATACGTCAAATATATATTAAATTGTTTGCTTTCGAATATACCGGTCTGTTCTATATACATATTTATGGGTTGATAACGAACAGACAAGGTTTTCGTTATTATCTACGAGTATCATTAATCCACGCTTGGGTCGCGTCGTGGTGCGTTCAGAACACCGACGAGTGTAAAGAAGTCTGAATACAATCCAACAACAAGCGTATATAAAAGAACAGAATAGTTTGTAAAAACAATAAACCTTAACAATACAAAAACACGAATGTACAAAACAATCGGCCATCGGTATAATGGGCCGTGACATTGGCGTAACAAGATTACATTGAGCCTGACCTTCCTGGAGAGCGAGGCGTTGTGCAGCTCATCCAATGTTGGTCGCGGCGCCGCGTGCAGCGAGAGAACATTCCTGTAGTTGTCCAGCCTCGGGAGCGCTTCTCTGGTGAAGTGCCTGGAAGAGATAAAACAATTGAAACATTGTCAAAATCACATTTAATTAAATTTCTGATAGCACTTATTAGATGCAACTCATGGGTACAGCTATCAAACTGTCTTCAGTGAAACCATGAGGTTAGTAGCAATGATAGCATCAGATACAATTGGAACGTCTTGGTATATTCTGCCTAACCTCTTCGCACCGAGATACAGGTATACAAATAGTGCTTAAAAGCACAGAAGCGGGTGAAGTGGTGCTTGAGTAGCGTACTTTTAAAAATACATAGCTTTAATTTGACACTTAATGGACGGGCCCCGTAGATCTACGTTTCATTTAATTCAACTGAAAAATGCCCGGAAACTAGAAAAGACTACTGCCTTCCCTAATTTTAGAGAACTAGAAACGTAGATCTACGTGGTCCGTCTTAGGAAATCAAAATGGAAAAACGTTAATATACGGATCCCTTCGGTTAAGTATTAATAACAGCATGCGTAGGTTTTTATTCGAAAGGCCAATTTCGTTAAGTCACTTCCCTTCAGGGGAGTAGCGGCCAAGGAACAAAGTATGGTGTGATAATAGAAAGATCATTTATCAGTATGAAAACACACACCGATCTTTATCGCTCATCCTCACCTGAAACTCTTCCCATATTTAGTGTCCGTCACAGTGAGGGGATCGTCGCTGTCTACCCCGGAGCCGTCCGACTCCTCCGACATTTCCTCGTCCTTTTTGTCCTCCATCTGTCGCAAAAAATAATAATGATAATATCTTGAGACACGGCTATCTGAACCCAAACTAAACATACAGAGAGCTTGTGGTTTACATAAAATATAGTACGTATTAATATACACTTATTATATAGATTGTTTTCACCCAGACACATATCGTAACAAATACTTTTAAAAATCTGATCTACCACATATGGCAACCAACTTTAATTTGTTTGAGGCTCTACTTTATTTGGCGTGGGCAGTGAAGAAAACACCCGACCATTGTATTAAAAGCTATGAGTTGATGGAAAATGCATCATATTCTCAAGTCTCATTCTATTTAGTGTCAAGTATCATACAGTCAACCATAACGTAGAAATGTATACTACATGAATATGACTACAACGATATACATAAGTACTATGACAAATACCTATCGTCTGTATGTAAGCAATCTCGAAGACGACATTAAGAAAAGTATTTCTCTGCATCCCCCTCTTGTACCCCTGTCCCTCGTAACGTATGATAAACGAATTTTTCTTTTTCATAAAAAATGAAATAACCACCGAATTCCACTACGATCTAGAAAATTCTTCTAAAAAATAAAGCATCGAGAAACCAGAAAAATAATATGTTAAAGTTGACCGGGCCTTGCGCGAATCGTGCTTGTTCTTTTAACGGTATGGCGTTTCAAAAGGACGTTCGACGTAATACGTGATACGGTCGTTAATGTGTCGTGACGTGCAACATAGTACGTACACAATTTTGATACTAGCTTATGCTTCTTTCGAAGCGCTGTGAGAAAATCATTAGGGGTACCTCAGGGTGGTATCTTTAGGCCATGAACATTCATTATGACATTACTCAGAACTACAGACATAGATACGGGTGGATATGATGCTTTCAGTAAATTACTATCGGCATGTTTTTATGACGTTGTATGTATTATAGCGAGCAGAGTAGTGTAGTTGATTGGATTACAGCTTTCCGGAAGTTTGGGGTGGGTGTGAATTTGAGCTACGATTTTAGTATTATTAATGCTTTCAATATTAGCTATAAATAGCTAATTACTTAAAACATATCTATATACGACTTTAACATCAGCCAAGTTGCCTAATATGAGACGTCACGTGTTCATAGTTCTACTATCGTGCACAGATGGTTCCTTGAGTGTCGTTCGCTCTATAAACAGTACGAATTAACGATTATTCCGACTTAATGATGCATTATTGTTTGTATATGTACTGGGGAACAATGCGAAACTTAATATTTACGCACATGAATAATACGCCTTCTTTTCATAGGGGTTAGCAGGGACATGAAAACTTCACTGGCTACGGCATTAAAAAACTTGTTTTCTTCCCTCTTTCATTTCCCTTCTTATAATTGAAGAGGCTTTTAACCCGGTTTTCTTTTAAGACATGTTCGATTTCATCCAAGGTCGTAAACAGACGTCTGCCTCTTCCGACTCTACCTTTCACAACTGCATTCCTTCTACATGACCACTGACAATCATTCCTTCTACATGACCAAGCCGTGTAAGCATCCCTATTTTAATCGTAATCACTACAACTCTATTTACATCACATCGTTCTTTTATTACGTAATTCCTAACTTTATAGGGTATACGTAGTTATTAATTTAATATTTATAATTTCATTAATAAAAACTTATTTACTTTTAACAAAAAGACACATCATATTTTATTTCGTTTTAATCTATTGTAATTATTTTACTCGTATTTATACTATTCCACTGTTGGACACAGATCTCCATTCAGAGCCGGAAGAGTTAAGGACATGATCTGCAACGCTGGCCAAATGCGGATTAGGTAACATCACACGCCTTAGAAAACATTAAGATCTCTCAAGCTTTCAGTTTTTATAGTGATTGATATTTCATTTTGCAAACTCATATATGTTCGTACATTTCTATAATCGAAGGATTAGTTAAGGATTCTATTCGTACACCCTTTAGAATTTAAAGTTGGAAATTCCCCAGACATAACAGTTTCCGTGTCGGGAAATATTCGAAAAACAAACCCAGGATCTTATAGTCGGTAGTCGCGCTTGCCTTCATTAAACTAACGACGCAGTAATTATAACTGTATATTGTATCTCATTAAATTTAATATGCGGCATGACATAAACGCTAATAGGATATAAGACATATTATATGGTCCTATATACACGCGATAAGCCGTGACAACCGGCGATTGTAGACTGCAGACGATTATTCAAAAGTTTGTATACTAATAATACTATCGATATAAATGATGAAAGTCTACAGTTATGCGCGCCTCTCTAAAATTACTGGATTTCGATTTTTTTTTCATCGTCATCCTGTTGCAGTTCACTACTGAAAATAGACCTCCCCTGAGAGGTTTGGCCCATAAACCCCCGCTGAGCACGGGGGTTGGTGACCGCAGAGCACAGCCTTTTGCACCACCTACGCTGCTGCCCATAGGCGACCAGTGGACGTAGACAAAATGCTTTTCCGTGAGCGTTAACGCCAAACGCTAACTTCAAAATGTATGGAAATGACATAAGCTACGGAAAAGTAATGGT
>DWDU01001057.1:0-15748 GCA_018245575.1 Jemadia suekentonmiller
TAAAGATAGAAACCAACCTGGCTCACACCGGTTTGAACTCAGATCATGTAAGATTTTAATGATCGAACAGATCAAAATTTTAAACTTCTACATTTAAATTTTATCTTAATCCAACATCGAGGTCGCAAACTTTTTCTTTTATTCGTACTAAAAGAAAAAATTACGCTGTTATCCCTAAGGTAATTTTTTCTTTTAATCATAAATTATGGATCAAAATAACATCAATTAATGTAAATTAATAAAAAAAGTTAATTTAATTTTTCTATCACCCCAACAAAATAATTTAATTAATTTTTAATTTAAAATTTAAATAAAATTAAAATCAAATAAATTATAAAACTCTATAGGGTCTTCTCGTCTTTTAAACTTATTTTAACTTTTTAAATAAAAAATTAAATTCTAATTATAATAAAGAGACAGTCTATATTTCATCAAATCTTTCATTCAAGTCTTCAATTAAAAGACTAATGATTATGCTACCTTTGTACAGTCAATATACTGCAGCCCTTTAATATCTATCAGTGGGCAGATTCGACTTTAAATAATTTAACAAAAAGACATGTTTTTGATAAACAAGTGAACATAAATATTTGCCGAATTCCTTTTTATTAATTTTTAACAAATTAAATAAATAATAATTTAAAATTATACTAATTTTATCATTATAACCAATTTTATTTAATTTTAAATTATTTTTTTATAAAAAATTAAATATTTCAATAAAATTTTAAATTTAATAAAATTTTTTATAATAAAATAAAAATTATAAACAATATAAATTTTAAAAATTTTATTTTTAATTTATTTTACATTATAAAAATTTAATTTAAAGATTATCCCTTAAAATATTAAATTTTTTAAGTAAATTTTTTATTAATAAAAAATTTACTTAAAAAATTCTAAATTTAATTTATTTCTAAAAAAACTAGATATCTTTTAAAACGATTAACATTTCATTTCAAATTAATTATTAAAAATATTTATAAAACAATAAATTTACTAACTAATTATCTCTTTAAAATTCGAGAAAAATTAAACTAAAAAAAATTTTTAATAAACTCTGATACACAAGATACAATAAATAAAATTTACTTTTCTACAATTTATTTTTCAAACTATTTAAATTTTCTTTTACAATACTATTCATCTATAAATTTTAAAATTTTTTCTATTAAATATACTTTAACCCCCATTAAAATATTTTATATACTAAAATTTCTTTTATTAATTAATCAAATAATTAAATTCCCCCTCCAAATTAATTAACTAAATAATATCTTTTCAATGTAAATGAAATACTTTCCAAGCTCTAATTTGTCTTTCTAGAAACACTTTCCAGTACCTCTACTTTGTTACGACTTATTTCAATTTTTAAATGAAAGCGACGGGCAATATGTACATATTTTAATTTTTAATCATTTTTTCTAACTATAAAAAATTACATTTAAATCCACTTTCAATTAGATCTTAAAAAATAATATCCATTTAAATAAATTTATTGTAATCCATTATAAACTTAAATATTAATCTGCATCTTGATCTGAATTAATTTTATAATTAAAATTTTAAAATATTATTTTTATTTAAAAATATTTTTATAACAACGATATACAAAATATTAAATTAAGTAAATTTATTCGTGGAATATCAATTAATTAACAGATTCCTCTAAATGAACTAAAATACCGCCAAATTATTTAAGTTTCAATATTTAATTACCTAATATTTTAGTATAATAATCTTAAATTTATAATAATAGGGTATCTAATCCTAGTTTAAAATTAAATTTATTAAATCATAAATAAAAAATAATTTTTAATTAAATTAAAATTTCACTTAATAATTTAATATTTAATTTAAATAAATTTATTAATTATAAACTAAAAAAATTTATATTAATTTTTGTATAACCGCAACTGCTGGCACAAAATTTGTTATTAATTTTAATATTACTAAATCTTAATTTCTTAAATTAAATTTAAATTTATTTACTATTAAATTTAATTAAATATTATTAAAATAATTAAAAATTAACACTAAAATTTATATGTAAAATAAATTAAAAATAAAATTTCAAAATCATAAATTTTTATCTATTTATAAAATTTTTCATATAGATTTTATTTATTTATTTTTTTTTTTTTTTTTAGGTATTTTAATCTATTTTTAGTAATATTCAGTTTAAAATACAATAAAAATATAATTTTTTAATATACTAATAAAAAAAAAAAATTAAAATTAATTTATATTAATATAAACAAAATTTATATATTAATATATATATAAATTTAATTAAATATTTAATTAATTATACTTATATATATATATATACAAGTATTATAATATTAAATATTTAATATAAAATAAAATAGTTATTTTATTTTATACATTAATTAAACCATTCTTAATAATTTTACTAATAAATATAAAAATTAAAAATAAGCTAAACAAAGCTTTTGGGTTCATACCCCAAATATAAAGAAATATCTTTTTTTTAAAAAGTTTTACTGTATAAAGTGCCTGAATAAAGGATTATTTTGATAGAATAAATCATGTAAATTAATTTACCTTTATTAATTATATTTTATAGAATTAAACTATACCTAATAATATCAAAAATTACTGTGCATCTTACACTAAAATATAAAATAAAATATTATATTAATTTATTTAATAATTTTAAAAATTTTTAATAATATAATATTTTATATTTTTTTTAATGTTAACTCAAATAAAATGTTCTTTTTTTTTATTATAATTTTTAGCACGCTAATTTCTATTTCATCTAATTCTTGAATTGGATGTTGAATTGGATTAGAAATTAATTTAATAAGATTTATTCCTTTAATTTCTAACTCAAATAATTTACTATCCTCTGAAGCTTCACTAAAATATTTTTTAACTCAATCAATTGCATCTATTAATTTTTTATTTACAATTTTATTAAAAATAATTTTATTAAAAAATTTTGAAATAAATAATTTAATTTCAATTTTAATCAACTCTTCAATAATAATAAAAATAGGATCTGCCCCCTTTCATTTCTGATTTCCAAATATTATTGAAGGACTAAATTGAATAAATTGTTTAATTTTAATAACATGACAAAAAATTACCCCCATAATTTTAATATCATATTACTTAAATAAAAATTTTTTAATTTTAATTATAATTATAAATACTATCATTGGAGCTATCGGAGGGATTAATCAAACTTCTTTACGAAAATTAATATCATTTTCTTCTATTAATAATTTAGGTTGAATAATAGCTTCAATTTTAATTAGAGAAATACTATGAATTACTTATTTTATTATATATTCTTTTTTAATTAGAATTATATGTTTAATATTTTATATTTTAAATATTTTTTTTATTAATCAATTATTTATTTTAAATATAAATTTTATAATAAAATTTTTTATTTTTATTAATTTTTTATCCCTAGGAGGAATTCCCCCATTCTTAGGATTTTTCCCTAAATGATTAATTATTAATTTTTTAATTTTTAATCAATTTTATTTCATTTCTTTTATTTTTATTATAATAAGATTAATTACCTTATTTTATTATATTCGTATTTTATATTCCTGTTTTATATTTAATTATTTAAAATTAAAATGATTTAAAATTAATATTAAAAACAAATATTTTATTAATATGATAATTTCTAGCTTAATTTCTATTATAGGAATAATTATTAGAACTTTATATTTTTTTTAAGGTTTTAAGTTAAATTAAAACTAATAATCTTCAAAATTATATATAAAGAAATATTTATTCTTTAAGCCTTAGTAATTTATTATTTACCCCTTAAAATTTGCAATTTTAAATCATTTATTGAATATAAAGCTTAATAATAAAAAAGAATAATTCTTGTTAATAAATTTACAATTTATCGCTTAACCCTCAGCCATTTTATTTTAGCGAAAATGATTTTACTCTACTAATCATAAAGATATTGGAACTTTATATTTTATTTTTGGAATTTGAGCAGGAATAATTGGAACATCTCTTAGATTGCTAATTCGAACTGAATTAGGAACTCCTGAATCTTTAATTGGAGATGATCAAATTTATAATACTATTGTAACAGCTCATGCATTTATTATAATTTTTTTTATAGTTATACCAATTATAATTGGCGGATTTGGAAATTGACTAGTCCCCCTTATATTGGGAGCACCTGATATAGCTTTCCCTCGAATAAATAACATAAGATTTTGGTTATTACCCCCTTCATTAACCTTACTTATTTCAAGAAGTATCGTAGAAAATGGTGCCGGAACTGGATGAACAGTTTATCCCCCCCTCTCTTCTAATATCGCACACCAAGGAGCTTCTGTAGATTTAGCTATTTTTTCTTTGCATTTAGCTGGAATTTCATCAATTTTAGGAGCTATTAACTTTATTACAACAATTATCAATATACGAATTAAAAACCTATCTTTTGACCAAATACCATTATTTGTTTGAGCTGTAGGAATTACAGCATTATTATTACTTTTATCACTGCCCGTATTAGCAGGAGCTATTACTATATTATTAACAGATCGAAATATCAATACTTCTTTTTTTGATCCCGCTGGAGGTGGAGATCCCATTTTATATCAACACTTATTTTGATTTTTTGGACATCCAGAAGTTTATATTTTAATTTTACCAGGATTTGGTATAATCTCTCATATTATTTCTCAAGAAAGAGGTAAAAAAGAAACTTTTGGATGTTTAGGAATAATTTATGCTATAATAGCTATTGGATTATTGGGATTTATTGTTTGAGCTCATCATATATTTACAGTAGGAATAGATATTGATACACGAGCTTATTTCACTTCAGCAACTATAATTATCGCAGTACCAACAGGAATTAAAATTTTTAGTTGAATAGCAACTCTTCATGGAACTCAAATTAATTATAGTCCTTCAATACTATGAAGACTAGGATTTGTCTTTTTATTCACTGTAGGCGGTCTAACAGGAGTAATCTTAGCTAATTCTTCAATTGACATTACTTTACATGATACTTACTATGTAGTAGCTCATTTTCATTATGTCTTATCTATAGGAGCAGTATTTACTATTTTTGGAGGATTTATTCATTGATACCCTCTTTTTACCGGACTTACCTTAAACCCTTTAATACTAAAAATTCAATTTATTTCAATATTTTTAGGAGTTAATTTAACATTTTTTCCACAACATTTTTTAGGATTAGCAGGCATGCCTCGACGATATTCTGATTATCCAGATAGTTTTATTTCATGAAATATTATTTCTTCTTTTGGGTCTTACATCTCTTTACTTTCAATAATAATAATAATTATTATTATTTGAGAATCAATAATTAATCAACGAATTGTCTTATTCCCTCTTCACATATCTTCATCTATCGAATGATTCCAAAATTTACCCCCATCTGAACATTCTTTTAATGAATTACCTATCTTAAGTAATTTCTAATATGACAGATTATATGTAATGGATTTAAGACCCATTTATAAAGGATGATCCTTTTTTTAGAAATGGCAACATGATCAAATATAAACTTACAAAATAGAGCTTCACCATTAATAGAACAAATTATTTTTTTTCATGATCATACATTAATTATTTTAATTATAATTACTATTTTAGTGGGATATTTAATAATATCATTATTTTTTAATAATTATATTAATCGATTTTTATTAGAAGAACAAATAATTGAAATAATTTGAACTATTTTACCAGCAATTACCTTAATTTTTATTGCTCTCCCCTCATTACGTCTACTTTATTTATTAGATGAATTAAATAATCCATTAATTACCCTAAAATCTATTGGACATCAATGATATTGAAGATATGAATATTCAGATTTTAATAATATTGAATTTGATTCCTATATAATTCAATTTAACAATAAAAACAACTTCCGTTTATTAGATGTAGATAATCGAATTATTATCCCCATAAACAATCAAATTCGAATTTTAATTACAGCTACTGATGTCATTCACTCATGAACTGTGCCTTCATTAGGAATTAAAGTAGATGCTAACCCCGGACGTCTTAATCAAACTAATTTTTTTATTAATCGACCAGGATTATTTTTTGGACAATGCTCAGAAATTTGTGGAGCAAATCATAGTTTTATGCCAATTGTAATTGAAAGAATCTCCATTAAAAATTTCATTAATTGAATTAATAATTATTCTTCATTAGATGACTGAAAGTAAGTAATGGTCTCTTAAACCAATTAATAGTAAATTAACATTTACTTCTAATGATATATATATATATATATATATATATATTAAATTAAATAATTACTTTACTTCTTTCTTTTTTTTCTTTTTAAAGAATTAGTTAAAATATAACATAAATATGTCAAATTTAAATTATTATTTTTATAACATAATATTCTTTTATACCACAAATAATACCTATTAATTGAATTATTTCTTTTATTTTATTTTTAATAATTTTTTTATTATTTAATATTTTAAATTATTATATTTTTTACCCCAATAAAAAAAAAATTATTAATACTTCATTTATTACTTCTTTTAAAAAATTTTTATGAAAATGATAACTAATTTATTTTCAATTTTTGATCCATCAACTAATTTATTTAATATACCTCTCAATTGATTAAGAACTTTTATTGGAATTATATTCATTCCATATTCATTTTGACTAATCCCTAATCGACAATTTATTTTATGAAACATAATTATCAATAAATTACATCTTGAATTTAAAAATCTAATAGGATCTAATAAATTTTATGGATCAACTTTTATTTTTATTTCACTATTTTCATTTATCTTATTTAATAATTTTTTAGGTTTATTTCCTTATATTTTTACTAGAACAAGCCATTTAACTATTTCCCTAACTATCTCTCTATCCTTATGATTAAGATTTATATTTTATGGTTGAATTAATAACTCTCAACACATATTTATTCATATAATTCCTCAAGGAACACCAACAATCCTTATGCCTTTTATAGTTTTAATTGAAACTATTAGAAACATTATTCGTCCAGGAACTTTAGCAATTCGATTAACAGCAAATATAATTGCAGGACACTTATTATTAACTTTACTAAGTAGAACTAGAACTAACATTTCTAATTACTTAATTATTATCTTAATTATCACTCAAATTTTATTATTAATTTTAGAATCGGCCGTAGCAATTATTCAAGCTTATGTAATTACTATTTTAAGAACTTTATATTCTAATGAAGTAAATTAATGAACAAAAATAATCATCCCTATCATTTAGTAGATTATAGTCCTTGACCTCTTACAGGAGCAATCGGAACAATAACCTTAGTAACTGGAATAGTAAAATGATTCCATAATTTTAACATAAATTTATTTATACTAGGATATTTAATTATCATTTTAACTATATATCAATGATGACGAGATATTTGTCGAGAAGGAACTTTTCAAGGTAAACATACAATTTCAGTGTTAAAAGGACTTCGATGAGGAATAATTTTATTTATTATTTCTGAAATCTTTTTTTTTATTTCTTTCTTTTGAGCTTTTTTTCACAGAAGATTATCCCCTAATATTGAAATTGGAGTTATTTGACCTCCTCATAATATTACACCATTTAACCCATTCCAAATCCCTCTTTTAAATACTATTATTCTAATTACCTCAGGTGTAACAGTAACATGAGCTCATCATGCCCTTATAGAAAATAATTTTACTCAAACAAAACAAAGATTATTAATTACTATTTTATTAGGAATCTATTTTACAATTTTACAAGCCTATGAATATAATGAAGCACCTTTTACAATTGCAGATAGAATTTATGGATCAACTTTTTTCATAGCAACAGGATTCCATGGTATTCATGTAATTATCGGAACAATTTTTTTAACAACATGCTTTATTCGACATAATATAAATCATTTCTCTTATAAACATCATTTTGGATTTGAAGCTGCAGCATGATATTGACATTTTGTTGATGTAGTTTGATTATTTTTATACATTTCAATTTATTGATGAGGTAATTAATTATTTATATAATATATCTAGTATATTTGACTTCCAATCAAAAAGTTTAATTATTTTTAATATAAATAATTATTATATTAACAATAATTTCAATTATTATCATTATTATCTCAAACTTATTAATATGTTTATCATTACTATTATCTAAAAAATCTTTCAAAGATCGAGAAAAATGCTCTCCATTTGAATGTGGGTTTGACCCAAAATCTCCAGCTCGAAACCCATTTTCAATACATTTTTTCTTAATTACAGTAATTTTTTTAATTTTTGATGTAGAAATTGCATTAATTTTCCCAATAATTATTACATTTAAAACAACAAATCTTATTATCTGAAGTAAAACTAGATTTTTTTTTATTATTATTTTATTATTAGGTCTTTATCATGAATGAAACCAAAACATATTAAATTGAACAAATTAATTAATTTTTAATTAGGATTATAGTTTAAATTAAAACATTTGATTTGCACTCAACAAATATTGATTATCAATTTATCTTAATTTAAATTTATAAATTTAAATAATAAATAAGAAGCAAATTTTGCATTTAATTTCGACTTAAAAGAAAGAGTTATTACTCCTTATTTAAATAACTAAATCAACCAATTAAATTAATTGAAACCAAATAAGAGGTAAATCACTGTTAATGATATAATTGAATAATAATTCCAATTAAAAAGAAATATATAAATATAATTAAGCTGCTAACTTAATTTATAGTGAATAAAATCATTAATATTTCTTCCTTCTTTTTATTTATTTTTTTATTTTTTAATTTAGTTGTTTGTTTTTTAAATTCAAATATTAAACTTAATTTATATAGTTTAACCAAAACATTACATTTTCATTGTAATAATAAAATTAATTATTTTTATAAATTAATTAAATTCATTTAAAGATAATTTATCACCTTAATATCTTCAATATTAAACTCTTATTTAAGCTATTTAAATAATTAATTAACTATAATAACAACTATAAATATAATCATTATTCATAAAATAAATCTAAATAAATAAATTTTTAAATTATTTATTTGAAATAATATATTAAAAATAGAATAATCTTTAATAATTCAATATAATCCTTGACCTCTATACAATTCTCTTCATCCTATGTCAATTTTCTTAATTATATTATAACTAAAATTTAAAAAATAATAATTTAAACTATAAGTAGATAAATTAGGTATAAATCATATCATACATATAAATAAACTTAATTTATAAGTTAATAAAAACTTATTTAAAGAATAAATTTTTATATTTCTAATTAAATACCCTATAATAAATCCAACCATTCTCACATAAATTACTATTAATTTTAAATTTAACGGTAAATAAATTATATAAGGATTTAAAAAAATTATTCAACTTAATAATCTTCCAGTAATAATTCTTATAAACATTAATAAAAATATTCTTTTTAATATAGTATAATCTTCATCATATAAATTATAAATTGTTAATAAATTATAATCATTAACTATTAAATATATCAATAAACGAATAGTATAAAATAAAGTTAAACCAGTAGATAAATAATATAAAAAAAAAATCAATATATTTAAATTATTTATTATTAACATATCTAAAATCAAATCTTTTGAATAAAATCCTGCTAAAAAGGGAATTCCACATAAAGATAAATTAGAAACTCTTATACACAAACTAGTCAAAGGAATAAATAATCTCAACCCCCCTATTAATCGAATATCTTGATTATCATTTATTATATGAATAATAACACCAGCACATATAAACAATAAAGCCTTAAACATTGCATGTGTCAATAAATGAAAAAAAGCTAAATCAGGTATCCCCATTCTCAAAATTCTTATCATCAATCCTAATTGTCTTAAAGTAGATAAAGCAATAATTTTTTTTAAATCAAATTCATAATTAGCCGAAATTCCTGCCATAAATATAGTCAACCCAGATAATAATAATAAAAACTTTAAAAATAGCATATCCACTAATAAATTATTAAAACGAATTAATAAATAAACTCCTGCAGTAACTAAAGTTGAAGAATGAACTAAAGCAGAAACTGGTGTAGGAGCTGCTATAGCAGCAGGTAATCAAGATCTAAAAGGAATTTGAGCTCTTTTTGTCATTGCCGCAATAATAATCATTAAACCAATATATTTCATAAAAAAATCATTAGACATAAAATCTAAATAAAAAATATAATTTCATCTTCCATAATTTATCATTCAAGAAATAACTAATAAAATAAAAACATCACCAATTCGATTAGAAAGTGCGGTCAATATTCCCGCATTATATGACTTTAAATTCTGATAATAAATAACTAAACAATAAGAAACTAAACCTAAACCATCCCAACCTAATAAAATTCTAATAATATTAGGACTAATAATTAATAAAATTATGGATAAAATAAATAATAAAACTAATAAAATAAATCGATTTAAATTTAATTCAGAACTTATATATCTTTTTCTATAGTAAATAACAGAAGAAGAAATTAATAAAACAAATATTATAAATAATAATGATATCCAATCAAATAATATAGAAAATACAACACTAACTGAATTAAAAGAAATTAATTCCCACTCCATAAAAATAATTACATCATTTATAATAAAATATATCATAAAAAAAAAATTAATAATTATAAAAAAAAATAAAAAAAAAAATCTAATAAAACAAATAGAAAATCTTTTATCCTTAATAACTTAAAATGAAACAATCTTATTCATATTTTTGACACCACAAATCAATATTTTACCAATTAAACTATTTAAGTAATAAATTAATTAGATTAAATTTCTATCTTATTTATAAACTTTATTTTAATTTTTTAAATTCAAATTATAACATAATCAATTTTTAAAATCAATAAATTTAAAGGCAATCAATGTAATATTAACAACAAATATTCACGAGATAAACCTCTATAAAATCTATATAATCCTATATTATTTTTTCCATGCTGAACATAAGAATAAAAATACAATCTATAAGCAGCACTAAAAAAAGAAATTAACATCAATAAATATAAAGATAAATAACATCAACTTATTATTCTATTAATCAAACTAATCTCCCCTAATAAATTTAATGATGGAGGAGCTGCTATAGCAGCAGACAGTAACAAAAATCACCATAATCTTAATGAAGGTATAAAATTCATTAGACCCCTATTAATCATTAATCTACGACTTTGTAAACGTTCATAATTAATATTAGCTAAACAAAATAAACCTGAAGAACAAAGTCCATGACCAACTATTAAAACGTAAGATCCTAAAAACCCCCAATAATTTATTGTTATTAAACCCCCAATTACTAATCTCATATGAGATACAGATGAATAAGCAATTAAAGATTTTATATCTACTTGACATAAACACTTCAATCTAATATAAAATCCTCCAATTAATCTAATTACCACCCAAATAAAATTTAAATTTAAAGAAACTTTTGGAAGAATAATCAACACTCGAAAAAGCCCATATCCCCCTAATTTTAATATAACACCAGCTAAAATCATAGACCCAGAAACTGGAGCTTCAACATGAGCCTTAGGAAGCCATAAATGAACAAAATATATAGGTATTTTTACTAAAAAAGCCAATACTATACAAAAATACAAAAAATATAAATTATAATTATAAAATTTTAAAAAATAAATCATTATACAATTTATATTCACAAAAATATAAAAAATCCCTAGTAACAAAGGTAAAGAAACAAATAAAGTGTAAAATAAAAGATATACCCCAGCTTGAATTCGCTCAGGTTGATATCCTCATCCTACAATTAATATTAATGTAGGAATTAATCTCCCCTCAAAGAATAAATAAAATAAAAATAAATTCATTACGGAAAAAGTTAAATATAACATAATCAATAAAAAAACAACATTTAAAAGAAAAAACTCAATATAAAAATTATTCCTGTAAATCATTTCTCTTGATATAATTATTAATAAACAAATTCAAATTCTTAATATAATCAACCCAAAAGAAATAATATCACAACCTATCATATAACTTAAATTATTATAATTTATAACATTAATAGTCAAATTTATAAATAAATAAATTATAATTAATAAAAATATTTGAACCATTCAAAATATATTATTTTTTAAACATAAAAGTATTAAAAATACCAAAAAAAATAAAAATTTTATCATTATAATAAATTAAAACTTTGAAAATAATCATTCCCATGGGTACGAATTATCGATACTAAAATAGAAATACCTAAAGCACCCTCACAAACAGAAAAAACTAAAAAAACCATTAATATATACATATCAAATTCAATATATCTTAAATATAATAATATCAATAAATAAATTCTTAAAACAATAAATTCTAATCTTAATAAAACAATTATTAAATGCTTATGCTTAAAAATAAAAATTAAATTACCAACTATAAACATAATAAAAATAACCAATCACATATCTAACATTAGTTTTTATAGTTTAACTAAAATATTAGTCTTGTAAACTAAAGATAATTTATTATATTTAAAAACTTCAAAGAAAAAGAAACTCTTTATCAATAATCTCCAAAATTACTATTTTAATTAAACTATTCTTTGTTATAAAATTATTTTTATCTTTAACCATAATCTTTTTATCTATTATCATATTATTCTTAAAACATCCTATTTCTATAGGTTTTATAATTTTACTACAAACTGTATTAACTTGCCTAATTTCAGGAATAATTTCTAATTCTTATTGATTTTCTTACATTTTATTTTTAATTTTTATTGGAGGTTTATTAGTTCTTTTTATTTACATATCAAGAATTGCATCTAACGAATTATTTAAATTTAAAGCATTAAATAAATTCTTATTAATTATCTTATCAATAATCACCCTAATTATAAGAATTTACAACATAAAAAATTTAAATTGAATAAATTTAAATATTAATTTAAATGAAATAAATAATTTCTTTAATTATTATTTATTTATTAACAATGAAAATAACATTAACTTAGCTAAATTATACAATAAACAAACTTATTTTTTAATATTTATAATAATTATTTATTTATTTATTACTTTAATTGCAATTGTAAAAATCACAAATATTTTTTATGGTCCTTTACGCCTATCAAAATAATATAAATATATAAACCCATAAAATATAACTAATGTCAAACATATTCAAACCTTTACGAAAAAATCACCCAATTTTTAAAATCATTAATAATTCATTAATTGACTTACCCACCCCCTCTAATATTTCATCTTGATGAAATTTTGGATCTTTATTAGCCCTATGCCTATTAATTCAAATTATAACTGGCTTATTTTTAACTATATACTATACAGCTAATATTGAATTAGCTTTTTATAGAGTTAATTATATTTGTCGCAATGTTAATTATGGATGATTAATCCGAACTATCCATGCTAATGGAGCTTCATTATTTTTTATTTGTATTTACTTACATATTGGACGAGGTATTTACTACGAATCATATATATTTAAATATACATGAATAGTAGGAATTATCATCTTATGTACTCTAATAGCAACAGCTTTTATAGGATATGTTCTACCTTGAGGACAAATGTCTTTTTGGGGAGCTACAGTAATTACTAATCTTTTATCCGCAATCCCATATTTAGGAAATATTTTAGTTCAATGATTATGAGGGGGATTCGCCGTAGATAACGCAACTCTAACTCGTTTTTATTCATTTCATTTTATCCTCCCCTTTCTCATTTTAATATTAACTATAATTCACTTATTATTCCTTCATCAAACAGGTTCTAATAATCCTTTAGGAATTAATAGAAATTTAGATAAAATCCCATTCCACCCATACTTTACTTTTAAAGATTTAATGGGAACTATAATTTTAATATTAATATTATTAACCTTAACCTTAACAAATCCTTACTTATTGGGGGATCCTGATAATTTCATCCCAGCCAACCCTTTAGTCACTCCTGTTCACATTCAACCAGAATGATATTTTTTATTTGCATATGCTATTTTACGATCAATCCCCAATAAATTAGGAGGAGTAATTGCATTATTAATATCAATTTTAATTTTAATTACTCTTCCAATCACATTTAACAAAAAAATCCAAGGAATACAATTCTACCCTTTAAATCAAATTTTATTTTGAACTATAACAACAACAATCATTTTATTAACTTGAATTGGAGCTCGTCCCGTGGAAACCCCATTTATTCTCACAGGACAATTACTAACATTAATATATTTTTCCTATTTTATTATTAATCCAATAATTAATAAATTTTGAGATAAAATAATTTTCACTAATAATAACTTTATCCTCAATAAAAATTAATAGTAACACTAACAACAAATTAATGAGCTTGATAAAGCATTTGTTTTGAAAACTTAAGAAAGAATAAATAATTCTATTAATTTTCAATAAATTAAATAATTAAACCATATATTATTTTTAATTTATTTCTCACATCAAAAAATAATCTCATCTCATTTAATTAAATACTAAAAATAAATTAAAATAACTAACTATCTAATAAAAATCTTCAAACCAATAAAAAATAACAAAAAATTTAAAGAAACAGGTAAATAAATTTTCCAACATAAATATATTAATTTATCATATCGATATCGTGGCAATGTACCTCGAACCCAAATAAAAATAAAAGACATAAACACCAATTTTAAATAAAAAAATAAATTTAATGAATATCCCCCTAAAAAAATCAAACTAAAAATTAAACTTATAAATAAAATTCTCGAATATTCAGCTAAAAAAATTAAAGCAAAACCCCCTCTTCTATACTCTACATTAAACCCGGATACTAACTCTCTCTCTCCTTCAGCAAAATCAAAAGGAGTACGATTAGTTTCAGCTAATATTGAAGTTATTCAACATAAACTCAAAGGAAATATTAAAAAAATAAATCAAATTAAATTTTGATAATAATTAAATTTTAATAAATTAAAATCTATAACTATAATTACACTAGATAACAAAATCAATCTTAAAGCTACTTCATAAGAAATAGTTTGAGCCACAGCACGCAACCCCCCTAATAAAGAATAATTAGAATTTGAAGATCATCCAGCAATTATTAAAATATAAACTCCTATTCTTAAACAACACAAAAAAAATAAAATTCCTAAATTAAAACTTATCATATTAAAGTAATAAGGAATAAGCATTCAAATCAATAAAGACAAAAAAAAACCAATAATAGGAATAAAATAAAAAGAAAAATAATTAGAATAATTTAAATATATTTGTTCTTTAGAAAATAATTTAACTGCATCAGAAAAAGGCTGCAATAAACCCACAAACCCAACTTTGTTGGGACCTTTACGAATTTGAATATACCCCAAAATTTTTCGCTCCAATAAAGTCAAAAAAGCAACACCAATTAAAACACCTACAACTAAAACTAAACCCCCAATAAAAATATTTAGACAATCAATTATTATAATTACTATATATATAAATAATTATATATTAATGATTTCTAAAATCAACACATTTTTCTGTCAAAATAGTTTAATTTTAACATTAAAAATATAATTTAATTACTCACTATTTATTAATAAAATTCATTTATTATTAAAATATTTAAAATATTTATTCCTTTCGTACTAAAATATATAATTTTTCTAAAGATAGAAACCAACCTGGCTCACACCGGTTTGAACTCAGATCATGTAAGATTTTAATGATCGAACAGATCAAAA
>DWDU01001058.1:0-15746 GCA_018245575.1 Jemadia suekentonmiller
AAAGCATTAACGTCTATTAAAATACATGTAGGTACCATTGGTGTCCTCTTGAATATGTCATGAATTATGTCTCATAGACATTAGTGGGTTAAGTGCGCTTTGTAACATATCTGGTCTGTTTCCTCAAATTATCTTAATGAAATCTGAGTGATAAAAGACAAGTTGCGAGGCGTCGTTTGCATCCTGGTAACCACACTGCTCTTAGGTTAAGGTCGATGTGTGGTAAACCTATTTGAAGGTTCTCAAAGGAACTCCGATGGAACAGGATAATAATATAGTCGCTATTCTTTTCTTACATAAATATATACACACCTTAACGTCAGGTCCCTTATGGGTTATGCAGAGAACACCGAGTGCTAAATGTGTCTTTCCTTACAGACCTGCTGCGCTTCTCGTACAATCATCACCCTTTTCACTGCCGCATCCCTATTGTTTTCTTCACCCATCAAATGCTATCAAATAAACGTAACATCACGCCTATTATCCCCGAAGAGGTAGGCAGAGGAGTGTAGTACACTCCCACGTTTCACCAGTAACGTTTACGTCCCACTATGGAATAGGCGGTGAGCCTATTGTCATGCATCGGGCTAAAATCCAAACTCCGAGTCACTATTATAAAATCGAAATTAAAAAAATTCTATAGTGCCCGTACCGGAAATCGAATCCAGGGGACCTCTTGATTGGCAGTTGCGCTTGCAACCAACAGGACCAACGAGGCAGTCAGCAATAACCATATATTGTAATTTTCATGTAAATAATAATGTACATAAGTCAGATCTAACCCTTAGTTTAATCAATCAAACGAAATTTATTAAGGCCTTTCGCTTCATTCGCAGAGCTTCCGTCAAATTGCTCAAAGGCATATTGCAATCCCCATAGCTTTCATGTGTCATTGATACATCCCCCATAAATTTCGTCGGCTAAGGGTAGTCGAGCCCACACCCCCTTGTATCAATCCGCGAGACCTCGCCTGTCAAGAATTCACTTCTAATTTATAGCCCATTACCAGTAAAGTTTAAATGACGATTCAAACATTGTTAACACAATTAAATAAACTTTTATCGACATTTTGTTCATTTCCACAATTCTTGCTACGTAAAATCACGCCTGTAATTCCTGAAGAGGTAGGCAGAGGAGTGTAGTCCGAATTTTTTTTTCAACTACTGTTCATTGAAACAGTGGCTGAGCTGTCTGGACCAAATAGGTCAGGTACTTGCGGATGGGAAAGTGAGAAGTCTCCGAAACCGTCGTACTTGTATAAAGAGAGCTATGAATACGGAAGAAACACGTCAGTTCATTACGTATAGAGATATTTGGCTCGATGCTCTCTGCCTTCCCATTAATTAACCCACCGTGGAAATTTAGCAACATTAGTACGGTTCGTATATACAGGTGTTAGTTTAGACGTTTGTTATTTATAGGGTAATTAAATGCTGTTTAGTTTTTCGTTATATTCACTTAACACGTAAGGCTCTGTAGGGCGAGGAGTGGTCTGAATGAAGATTGGGTGAGGGGCGAATGAAGATAAATGTTGTAGGAGTGAGGCGCTTCCCACGTGGAACTATTATGCTTATAGATCTCACACTGTATCAATGTGATGTTGTTGTAGTTATATTCGAGTAAAAAAAATATGTTTTTCATTACCTCACAATGTTAGTGTATTACAATGAACTGCAACTACACCTACTTGTATTACAATGATATTGATCTATGATTTTTCAAAATATTTTTTTGTTACAGCTTAAATATTTTTCAATGAATGTATCAATGACAATTTATCATTATATAACTTTACTTTTGGTTATTACAGAAATTCGGTAACCAACGAAATAGTCAACTATTTCTTTAATTTAATAGAAGCCGATTGACGTTGTCCTTTTAATTTCACCGGGCATGATATTATAATATTTATACTCCCTTAACACTATGTTATGTTTTCCATATATATTTAATGATATGACAACGTTTGAATTATGTTACGAAAAGTGTATTGTAAAATTTAACAACACCATATTCAATTTTAACTGGACACGTAAAGATATTCTAATATTAACATGAAAACAAACAGGAGAACAGGAATAAATTCCCTTTATCGTCTATGAACGGGGCATTTTGATCCAATTGAGTCATTTCTCAAGCGGAACGTATCGAGTGCGTACCGTTTGTAGGATCAACGAATCTTTCTTTATACGTCAATAAAATGTCCCCGGGATAACACGTTGTCGAAACAAAACTCGAATTTTATTATGACCATTATTTAGGTTTTAAGGGAAACCGTAAACCCATAATGGATTTTCGTTGTCGCGCGCCGAATGGTCGTGAAAAAAATGACATTCGGCGCGGGCGTTACGGTCTTTTGTCGCGTTCGGTCTTAGCGCAAACGTGTGGATTGTGTGATAAAGACACGGTTGGAGACAAATATAATCGGTTGCTTAACACGGATTCGAAGAGTCTTTGAATATTTTTATAGTAGGTACCATAGGAATACAGTGATGCTTCTTCTAAATTCTATGATAAGGTGCCATGGCAAATATAATGTATTATTACTTTTTAATTATTCGATCACAAAATATTGAATGGTTTATAAATAAGAGTCTCAGACTAGAATATTTTTTCTCATAATTTCCAGAGCGAAGATTATTTGAATTTTAGTTTAAAACTTCAGAAAAAGTGCCGAATAGCAATGCCATAATATCTTATCTGTAATCTTAAAGCCGAACAATTCCAAACAATGACAAGAGGTACAGAAGGAAATTAAATTTTCTACTTCTCCAATGGAAATTATAATACATGTACTTATTTTTTTGATTTTTATACCAAAGCAGTGAACATACTGGGACACCAGACACAGAACCAGAACAGGACAGGCACAAAACGGGAATTGAATCCACGACCTCCGCTCAATGGTCACATCCACTAAACCAACAAGCTAGTGTATTGCTTTTACGGTTTACTTCTTTCTCTCTTTGTGGTTCTTAATTTGCATTTAATTGGAATATTTTTACCTCAGCGAAGAAATATTTATTGAACCGTGTTAGTGTAGCATCAATAGCTTACATTATCGTAAATTTATTAAGCTTCTTTAACCGAAAAATTCGGGTCACTGAAGCTGAAACAATACTTTTATTTTAGTTTAAGTTTATGAATATTTTGCTCGAATGGTCAGCTAAGATAAGTATTTATTATAATACATTTGAGTTAAATATACTATTAAAAGTTTCGTGTTGTATAAATTTTCAAAGGATAACATTATTGAATATTAGTACCGGTTCTAGCTAATATTTAGGATTTGCTGACTGTATATAGTTTCAAGAGGATTAAATTATATACCACCCTCACTCAGCTATATGTTTTCGGAGATAGCTCTACTAATTTCCGACCTATCAGAGTTCCTTCTTTATGAGTACTTGAAAATGGCTTATAAATGACATCACGGTCGACTCTATTCGGGCAATCCCGAAAAATATACATGAGTTAAGTCGTTTTATAATTAAATAATCTTGAATATTAGGCACAGCTTGTACAATGGCTCAATATTGCTTTAATTTAAAGTTATAGAATGGAAAATTAATTCTCGTTTTTCCCATTGTGACAATAAATTAGATAGCTGGAAACACTCCTAACGACAATACAACACTCACAGATATTCGGTACTGTGGTCAGCTTTTCATTTTTAGTTAATTATAACTATGAGCTGAACTCGAGCTTAAAAACTACAAGTCTAAGTATCCATAAACAATACAATATTTCATCACGCCTATTATTTTCATATCAGAATTGTTGAAATTTGTCAAGCGTTCGCGACACAAGCCAAAGAATATTTCAAGAACCTTTGACTAGCAAAGCAAAGGTGTTAAGGTATAAGTGAATAGCATCAAGTTGTAAGTCTTAAAATAAACATATCTAACAAAGAAATCCTTTTAAAGAGGTTCCTTTGCACGACCTCTTCGTCTGTGTCGTCTTCTCTTCGTCGTTTACACATTGTAACGATCCCAGCTGTGTGCGAGATTCACATAGCAGTTCAAAAACGTCATTTGCCAGCTTGTTACGAGTTAACAATGGTCTTGTTGAGAAAAATGCAACAAAGAAACGTGTTGAATGTATGTATATTTTACACTTACGATACGTCACGTTTGTGTATGACATGACAATTTGGTTTGTCACACGTTAGAATTTGTGTTGAAAATGTTGCATTATTTGAGTTTCGTGTTTTACATTTAGTTTATTTTCACTGTAGCTGATTTTCTTTTGAAATACGTTTTATAGCTATTAAGCAGATTTGTACCTTCTCCCATAGTATCACGTATTATTTGACTTAAGGTTTGTATTTTGTATACTAAAAGTAATATATAATACATTAAGTTATTTTTTTGTCTGTTTCCTACCTCTATGTCTCTTTGTCCCCATCGTATGCACATAACAGACGCTAAATTAAATCAATTTTTAATTAAGTAACATACTAATATGTTAACAAAACAAAAAACATGTTTCTAATATAAACGTTTCAACGTTGTAATGAACTATAAATTGATTCCAAAATAAATTGGAATGAAAAAGAAGGACGTCTAGTCTATAGGGATGCAGACATTTGGGATTCGATACTCTCCGCTTACCTTGTAAGGGACCGAACGTGACATAAAAATAATAAATACAACAAAACCGTAATTCAGTTCTGTTGTCAAATTTTCCCTGGCAATTGATAGCTAGCTATTATTAATCCGGAATTCTCGACTGCAACAGTTTATCCCAACAATTGTGACGTCAGCAAAATTAATCGCATAGATTTTCGTTTTATAAAGGTAATTGCACATTTGATAATAATTAAAATATTTTCACATAGACACAAACATCATCAGTTGTCGACAACCCATGAATCGTTCTACTGTTGAACGCGGGTATACTCTCAGAATGAAGGGTTAAGGTCATAGTCTACCACGCTGGTTGAAAGCGGGCTGGTAGCCTTCGCAAGCCTTACAGAACTCAACGGAGAATACAATGTATGCAGATTTCGTCGCAATGATTTACTTCACCGTTAATTCAAGTGGTGTTTAATCAAAAATATGTACATATATGCGGGTAATTACGGATATATTCCATTTTGAAAATACGGGCCCAGATTAGGAGCATACTGCCTGATGACGTTGGAAAAAAAACGACCAGCTTAATGTATCACGTGTCCGATAAAGAAGCGGAACTTTTGTAGGATTATCCCTCTTTACTTTCAGCGTCACGCATAATTTAATACGCCACTTCACTGTCCACCCTTATCTGTGTGCATATAAAATAATCTAAGGTACCTACTTAGGTTATTTTGGAGCGTCGCTAGGATGAGTTATAAGGGACTTAGTCAAGAGAGCGCTTTTATTATCCAGACCGCGATATAGTATTTGAGACGAAAGTAGGGCCCATTTTATTTTAACCAGCGGTTGAGTGGCTAATGTACCTGGCTGCTGAGCTCGGGGTCGATTCGATTCCCATTGGGGACAAATATGTGTGTGATGAGCACAAGTATTTCTTTTGATCTGTGTCTGGAAAAAGTATCTACGAGTATGTGAGTAGGTAGTAGTAGTATATGTATAGGTTATAGTCATCATGTTACTTATATGTGTAGCTTTTCAAGTGTTTGGTTACAGTAATACAGGTTCAGCTTTATTTGGGACGTGAACATGATCCTGTGTCTTAAGACTATGGATATTTATAATCCAGATGAAAAATTAATTATGCGAATTTAATTCTAGCCACAGCTTTCTCGATATCTTTTTTTAACTTTTCTACTTCATTTTTTTTTTTACGAAATTTCCATAAATAATACTCTCTTAAGCTTATGGAAAGCAACGAGCTATCGTACACCACTGTCGTTTGAATATGTGACCGATTGTATTAGAATTTCACTCCCTTCTATACTTTGGACTGTGTGCGGTGTTGTTCTAGGACAATCGTTTTCTTCGAACTTTGCTCCCAGTGAATACTGGTGTTATAGGTCACGCGGGACCCTTTAGTGGGAAATTACGTTGTGTGAGCATAAGTTATGAACATGAAAATTAAGCGCCACTTACCACGCTCTTAAGTTTGCTTTACCAGATTAGGCGTAGTCATCATGTTTACAATGACTCTCGAATATGTGACATATGAAACGAATCTTCAAAGGCTAATGCCTCTTCACTGGGATCTATTGTCTAATCTGCTTAGCTAACGCGCAAAGTAGGCTCATGACCTCAATACAGGGATTAATGACGAATTCCTTCGAGGTAATTAATTTCAAACGTTTTAGCGTCAAGGAATCCGCTTGCCGTTTGTAGAATTACTCCGACCTAGTTGTGGCTTTGTGAATAGTGTCTTGCATTTACAGTCGGTTATACTAACTCGTTTGACAGCAAAATGAATCAATTACTTCGGTTCTACTTGAATTGGTATTAAAGTGTGTAGTTTTGGACGTGAAGTGTAGTTGTAGTTATTACTTGCATGTTACGTTTCGTCACAGATGTTGTAGATGGAAGAGAGACTTGTAAAAAGGAGACGTGTCAATCAGTGGAAGGAACGGTCGCTAATGATGATTATGACGAAGATGTTTCTAATATCGTACAAAATAATTTACGGCCAGTTAAAGAAAAGAAACAGCCAGTTAAAGAAAAGAAAGCCGAGTCAGCCAATATATACACGTTCTGCCCAGACTACAACCCACTATGGAATAGGTGGTGAGCTTATTGCCATACATTGGGCAGCAATTCATCTGGATTAGTGCCGATGAATCTTCTAAGCCACTACTAGATAATGTAAGTTAGAAAAATTTAATAGCGTTTGAACTGGGATCCGCAGTCACGCTTGCAACCAAACGCCTAACGAAGTATACTTATAAATTTTGATGAAAACTTTAATATAAAAAGATATCTTGGGAAAAACAAGACTTGAAAAAATGACACAGTTTTTTTTAGACCTTTTATCGTTCCACTGATGGAACATGGGTCTCCTCTCAGAATGAGAGGGTTAAGGCCACAGTCTGCCATGATGGCCAAGTGCGGGTTGGTAGATTTCACACGTCTTAGAGAAAAATTTTTTTTGAGAACTCTAAGATGTGCTGCTTACGTCATAATGTTTTCTTTCACCGTAATAGCAAGTGATATTTGAACTTAAAACGCACATTTTTAAGACGTGTGCGCTAGGACTTGAACCCTGTCTCCCGGAGTGATTGTTCGAATTTCAAACCGCTACTTAAATAAAGGTAACGTGTGAATCTAAAATACTACCAACATTTTCGTAAATATTTTTAAAGACAGTACACTGGTAATTTCCAACACAAATCCATCATCTGAGTGTGGCTGTATATTTTTCAAGACGAAATGACTCGGTGGCCCAATGTGACGCAATTCCCCATAACTTAATCTGCCGTAAACACGGTACCCTCTATAATTTATTTACCCGGGAAGTGCGAAAATGTTTTCCCCGCATTACCTAAGCTTCGACTTTGACAGATTGCATTTCCAATATCGTGACAGCGTGGAGCAGGTGGCGAAGATTGTAAATCAAGATGGCGGATGACAATTCATTGATTCATTCCCACGAGGGGAAGGATATTTTTTTTATGACGCACTCAGTGTGATTTTGATTGAGATTTGCGTTGAAGTTGACCATTTTGAATTTTTAACCGGCCAAATGAATTCAAGGTCACAATGGATCTATACGAGTGGCTGTTTCTCAATCCGTATCGTCAATGACAGTCTACTGTTAATTTGTTAACATTGACGATATTAAGTATCAGATAAAAGCCTTGTCAGCTGGTACAACATGTATCTGATGCTGTTGAATGTACAAAAATATGTGTAGTAATATGTCCCTAGTGGGCATCTTTGTGAAATCCAGTTCGTCATTGCTTACCTTTCTGAACTGCTTGCGATACTCGTATACTGCTATCTTGTGATGTAATTATTAACTCCCAAACAAATAGTACCATTTCTATTTATAACCACTTGTTGGGGGTTTGTTGCAGGTCCAGAGTTGGTCGTGGTCACTTGTGATTTCTGTACTGTCCATTGGCTACTTTCTTTCTAGTAAAAGTAGTTTATATTCTTAATCGAAATTTAACCGCTACACATATTTTGTAAGCGAATATTAGTTACGATTACCATTATAGATAATTTTATCGTTGCACTGGTGTACATAAATCTTCTCTTGTAACGAAAAGTACTGAGACTAAGTCTGTCAGTCTGGCTACGTGCACATCGGTAGATGTAACGCGTTTTAGAGGAGTTTACATTATGAATTTGCACTTGCAATACTACAGAAGAATAATTAAAATATTAAAAGCAACTACGAGTATGTATTATCTATTTAAATTTTGTATGAAACGAAAACATTCCTATCAATAGTAATCAGATACGATTGTTGAATTTTATATTCAATTATCGTAGATGTATGGAGGCTACGTCAAAATATACAGTTTCTAATTAAGGATCTTGAAATTTAATTCACAGCTATGTCTTCTACCTTATTAAATGTGTTTTGCCTTCAAGCTAAATTTTAACATTAATATGAATGTCAAAAATATATCGTAACAGACCCGAAATCGAGAACTAACATTGGAAAATTAGGACTCCAACGTTAAGAGATAATTTCAACCTAAGAGTGAGGAACATTTGAAATTGCAGTTCTTAGCCACAGCTACGGCTATCCATATGTGAACTAGGAATATCTGATATCTTTCTATATCTATATACTAAACTTTGAGCTGGAACACACCAATGCAAACAGTTCTGTTTAGAAGTGGAAACAGGTGCAGCGTTTCCGCGGTACAACTTTGGATAGCATAATCTAATATCTTATATTTGAAACGTAATAAATACATAATTGTATAATTACATAATTATGTAATGTGAATTAACAGGAAGACGACGATGTAAATAGACAAGAGATTTATTGGCAATCAATTTACATGTCCAACCATGTGTAGTCGAAAACGTTATTTATTTATTTAACAACTAGGTACACCAACAAGTAAATATCTTTCATAAAATCAAAGTAACATAAAATAAAAGTAACAGTATCAAAGTAACTTTCATAAAAATTAGCCCCTATTCAGTTTTTGATTTAATTTTCTTTAATAGACGCGCATAAATGATAATTTTAATGAATACGAAAGAGGCCAAGGAATTTTGTCACGGATATAACCAGTGGAATTTTTTTGTCATTGTATAGGAGTGACTATAGAAAATGTGCATGACAAAATTATATTCAGATATGTTTTATATAATAGGAAATCTTATTTACATATTGGGTTACGTAAATAAGATTTGCATTTAACGTAATTGGATTTACTGTACGCAATATACAGCTCTAAGGTCACATTTAATAAAAATCAGTATGTTCTATTATCCCTCGATATAAGGACACGTTCGTACGGTTTAATTCTAGATAGGGGTTGTAGTTCGGTGACCTGGCAATTATGATTCCATGACGTCATAAATACCTGTTAATTCCCCGCTTAATTACTTTCTCGTTAGTTCCAACCTCCGGGAAGTTTCTATCGATAATAGTTTGTAGGTTATTATAAGAAAGTACTTTGATACATGTGAGGTGAAAGAGAGTTTTACTTAAATGGTATATTTGTGTATATGGGGATAAAAATATTTGTAAACTTTATGGGTGTGATTCTGTAAATGTGAATAATGAATGAATGAAAGATTGAACAAATGAACGATTCTTTTCTATATTTTTATTGAAGATAACAGTTCTTTTTAAATATCATTATACACTTCAATGTAACAGAAAACGTCGATATATTTAAATTATAACGTAACATCACGCCTGTAATCCCCGAAGAGGTAGGCAGAGGAATGTAGAACAAACTTAATTATAAATTCTAAGAACTCGATCGTACTGTTGCTTTACCAGTCTGTGGGACAATTAATTCAGTACCAAGAACCGTGTACATTCCATATTCAACAAATCTTGTAGTTAAGCTATTAATCGAAGCACACGGGAGCCGTTCGTTTGAAACTGAAATCACATACACAGTTGGTTTAAGCCAATATTGTGGAAACTAGTAATGTTACCTGAGACGAGAACGTTTGATGATGTTTAGCTTTAGTTTATATTTATCCTTATTAAATAATTATATAGGTATTTTGCTGTGGTAAGGTTACACTTATGTAGGTACATGTATAAACACATACGCACGCACGCACGCACTAATACGTGCATACACGGAGTCACAAACACAAACTCACTGACGCTGACGTATTCATATAATTATTCATCATCATCAGCCTATTCCCGTCCACTGCTGGACACAGGCCTCTTCAAGTACATCTCTGAGGTACACACCTACTTATTCCTCAAATATAACTCATTCGAAACATATATGAAGAGTTTCGCAGCGCAAGATATCCACTTGGCATGAGCTCTTAAAGTTACTCAACCTAGTTGACTCAATGTGTACTTGTAGAGACAGTGGCTTAGCATTTGTAATGTAGCTTAGACGGCCGAAACCACGGTTTGATGATTGCAGCGCGGATATAGCAGCAGGGATCTACCGTTAACATTGTCCGGGCATAGAGGCGTCGCGGGAATTTGTCAAGCTGCATAATCCTTAATTGACGACAGCGTCAATATTTAGATATTTGTCCCCGAAACCGATAATAATCCAGTTCATTGGTTCCAAGATGTCACAAGTTGTATGTTCATTGACAACCTAATGCACGCCATGCTTCTTGTTATATTGTTTTCCAGCTTGACGAAGTACTACTGTTCGGTCATTATTCGTCGTGAATAATAGTGATATCTGTTGCATTTGTAGTATAAACGATATGGTAGGTACGTTGCTAGTGCCTATGTCACGAGGCGGTCCAATCTGCTTCCAATTAGGACCCATCTGTTACCGATAGTAGATAACGCTTCACTTCTCTTCGCAGTGAAATACAAGTCACTACCGACTGCAGCACAAACGTAACTTTGGGTAAGATAGGCAATATTAGGTAACCATTGAAGTGACATATTTTTTTTTATATAAACACGGATCACAGCGGGCTAAGTAGAAATGAAAATTTATAATAACTGCATGTCGGAACATTGTAATGATTTGTGCACATGTTGCAAAACACACGGATTTATGTGTGGATATAAAGCCGGAGTACTGTAAATTGAATTTCGCAGTGCCTCGGAAAGCGGTCACCGCGGGCCGCAAAATGCGCTGCGCATCCAAAATACACACGATGTGCATTTTTATGCTCTTTGCAATGATCCCAGTGAATAATCAAACAGTGCACCGAGCACATTTTATGAATAACGAAAATTCACTTTGGCTGTGTTGCTTAAAAATGTATTAAAAACGCTTATAGTTGTATGTACAGTCGAACAACCTTTGGTCAAAAAAAATGCTGAAGACAGGGGTGATGCTTTGATTTTCAAATGATGCTTGGTGATGCTTTAACTTTGTAGGATCACAATAAAGAAAATATAAAGATATTCTTAAAATATTTACTTAGTTCAGTTTTTGCTAAGGTGCCTCCTGAACAAAAAAGTTGCCAAAAACATTTTATTAATCAGATTCTCAAAGTTTTTACTGAGATACTTCAAATATAAAAGTTTATGAAATCACTTAAAGCAGGCAGAGTTAAAAACTCTAATTACAGACTTAATTACGTAAAAAGTTATCGCCCTCTAAGACTGTACAAATTAAGCAAGAGCGAAGCATTTCAACAATTCTTTTGAAGGCAACATTTAGGAAGGTAACTGAAAATATTATTTATGTACTTAGGAAAAAAAGGGTTCGTGATTTAACTGAAACAAAATGTTTTCTTTTTCATTATAATAGTAGCAGCTTTAACGATAACGATGAACAATTATGTCACTGTATATTAGTATATATTTTAATGCGAATATTACGTAACACAACCTCAGAACGTGACATTATGCCCGTAATGCCCGAAGAGGTAAGCAGAGGAATGTATTCTCCCACGTCTCACCAGTTATGTTTCAGTCCCATAATGGAAACGGTAAGTGAGCCTATTGCCGTACACCGAGCATAAATTTAAACTCCACTACTAGAAACTTCAATTACAAAATCTAACTTAGAAAGTACAATAGTATTCATCTGGGAGTCGAACTTAGGGCGTCTCGATCAGCAGTCGCGATTGCAATCAATTGACCCAATATTTCTTACTTAACCTAAGTAAATAGCTCCAAACGAAATAAAGTATAGATAATAATATTTCAAATGTGACAGAGAACAAGCGCGATTGAAAGAACAATCTCATCTAGAACAAACCCCACTCGGTAATAACCATTTCCTTCGAAGAATCCGAGGTTACATAGTCAAACTAACTGAAAGCATCGCTCGCAGCTTCCGGTTACGATTTTAAAGGATTCATTATTTAAACTTTATTAATATTGTTGTTATATCATCACACCAAGTCCCTTACGGGCTAGACAGGGGGCATAGGGTACCAAATATATTTATCCTTACAAACTTGACGTGCTTCTCCTGGTATAACTCGTCAAACAAGTTGCCTTTCTGAAATGTACTAGCAATTTCCATACTCATTAATTCCTTAGCATATTTGGAGGATACTAGAATATTTTAAAGTGTTTATCGATGTCATTTATATTATTTTTTAAGCTAATGCATAACCAAATCCGTCCAGGATCGTTGACGCCGAATCTTGAAATGAGCAATAGGTGTACACAATTTTGCAACATTCCGGATTGGTCATTGACGTCAATTGCCACATTCCGTTTTGGAATCATTAATAAACTTATAGATCCTACTTTGAATTGGAAAGCTTAGATTAGCTTAGGTTAGATCAGGTTCAGATTATAATTTGGTGATTGAAATTTTGTTATAAATAATCTAAATTTAAATAACATTGTTTATTTTGCGGACCTCAGACTGCGAATTCTTTGTCATCAATTCGAATTTAGTACTATCTTTTTATGCAGGCTATTAATAAGATTACCATATGTTTTCATACTGATGTATATTATCAAATTTGATATTGAATAGTGCATAAAATTTTTGCAACAGTTGATGCTAACGATATTGAAAGATGTATTTATAGTTACTTATTAATGTAACGACAACGTGAAAATAATTATAGTTGAAACAGTAGTGCGACGTTAGGTTCTTTTAAGTTACATAGAATGCATTTTCCGTTGGTATTTTGCGAGCAGCTCGCAAGACTAAGCGCAATAATACCTTCCAACTCTGACACTTCTAACAATGACATCGTTATGGTACACATAGTTCCATTCACGTGATTTCCAACGGAACTAATGACTTGGATGCAATTTAGTCAAATAGCAGTTCAGTTAAATTACTTTAGTTCTAAGCAGCTATGCAATTATGTTGTATGACATTTCGATTCAATCATCATATCATCATAATATATTAAAATTATTTTATTCATATACCAGAGTAAGTATTGCTAGTAGTGATATTTTTGGAAATGTATACCGATTGAGTAGCCAGCCACAAGTATCCGCAGTCATGACCGTTATATATCAATAATAATGTCTTGGTACATTTTTACACACAACATGTACTCATTACACTAATATTTATTTTTGGTGGGAATCAAACCCACGACTTCCAACGCAACCGTCAGGTTCACTAACTACTGCACCAACTCGCCAGTCAAATGATACGACTGTCCTACAAATATCCGGATATTTACACCCAGAAGCATGGTGACTGCGGAAGATAGATTCTGCCTTATATTTTTCGTAACATATTGTGCCTCATGCATAATTCTGCCAGGATTTGTTTCACTTATCACCGCTTATTTCGTTCTTTTAGATGTTGATTTGAAAATATTATTGTAGAAAGTCTTTTACCAAGTTCAAGTTATTTTCAGAATATGTCAAATAAGATTCCTTTTAGTGGTTTCAATTTGAAAATTAACAAAGTTAATTTCCCATTTATAATTTTACTATAAGTAATTATCATTGTACTCAATCATTGTTTGGTTCCACTATCTCCTATCCAAGGGTTTCCCTCTCATAATGAGAATGATAAAAAATATCCTACAATGCTTGGATGCAAAGTCATGGTTTTCGATCGAAATTCTCTACAGACATTTTCATAACACCTTATGTTTGGCAAGGCTTCAAAGATCTGCTGAATGGATGTGAAAACATTTTTATTAATACAATATGCGACGTACTTAAGAGAAAAAAATTCATCACTTAATAGCAATCGAGTCTTATTAACAGGTTTAAAATAGCGAGTATCGGACACGATGTAAAATTACACCGACAAGTTGCCATTAAAATCTTACACCGTAACCGTGTCGTGTCAATTCTGCCACCAATTAATTGGATGCAGTATTAAAATAAATTGTTCGAATTTTCGATGCAATATAAAAATACGACCGCAGCGAAAAGAAACGTTTTATATCTGCATACATTTAACATGTCGGGGGATTTGTTGGTATCATTGATTTATTGCGCGCGTTCTCATAATTAAGTGCCCTGTAACCACTCCCAGAGCCAGCGTCGCAATTTTCGAAATAAATGTTGTCTTTTCATATATTTGAATATCTATGTGTTTAAATGTGATGCTATGATATGAAATCTCTTAAGATAAAAAAGTGTATGAGTGACATAATTATAGATTATAGTGATTTGATGTTATTTTTCTACACACTAAAACTGAATTGATGGACTGGACAGAACATCACGCCTGTAATCCCTGAGGCAGGCAGAGGAGTGTACTACACTCCCATGTTAACCCAGTTACGTTTATATCCTATTATGTAATAGGCGGTGAGTCCATTGCCATACACCGGATACATGTCCAGACTCCGAGCCGCCACTAAAAAATCTAAGTCAGAAAAATCCAATAATGATCCATAACTAATACTATTTTGGAAGCAACCGTGTTGTTCACTAAACTAGTAGGGATTTGGTTTTTATTTTTAACGTATTCGTTTGTTACCAAACATTTTGTTGGGAATTTTATTAACAAGCAAATACTTGTGTGTACTAAATATATAAATAAAATGTTTACACGTTTGTGACGAATCCCCCAGTGTACAAATACCTTAAGAGCACAATAGTGCTTAGCCAAGGAGTCCTCGACAGGCCACCCAACACCCATGAGTCGTTTGTATATAATAATGTATATAATTTAAGTGTTTACTTAAGTTCTAATGGCATAGTCTGACTTTCTGTCAGTGGATACGCAGTTTGCAAGACTCATCAGTGGCACACAAATCGTCCTCCCTCTTCATGAGCGGTGTGCCAAATCCGTCAACTGATTGTAACAACGTCGTTGTAGATTAGCACTTAAACGATCTGGCCTTGAATACATATAAGTTACTATTAACTTATATCTAACTTCAGAGTATCTACTGTACATAACTTTTCCGTTGGTGGCGTGATTATTGGGCAGTGCAAATAAAACATTTTATGGTTTGAAATTGATTAAACAAGCGAACTGTGGTAAATTGAGGGAGCGATAAAACTAAATATTTTTAAAGTGTGGTTTATTATCTGTTTATATTATTATCTGTTAATATTAGATGTTAATATTATATGTTAGTATTATTAATATTATACCTACAATCTGAATGTCATATGTAATATATGTGTTCACGCCATTATGGTTATTTATTTCCTACCCACATATTTCTTTGTTTTTCCCCGCTCCTAATTCGTACTGCACCACCGGTTTCGTTGATATGTTCGAAACAGTACCTAATCCGCATCCGTCGCCGCCGGTGGTTTAGTGATTACTCTCCCGCTACGTGGAAACT
>DWDU01001059.1:0-15741 GCA_018245575.1 Jemadia suekentonmiller
AAGACTAAGTTAAACTTAACGATACTATGTATATGTATGATAAAAAAAACCGCAGCAGAACCTGGACATATTCTATTCACACTTAAATAACGTTTTAACTAATAATGCTAATTAATGGATTTAAAATACGACATATAAAAAGAACAGGCGTTGCCTCAACGACTTCTCTTCTTGATCTTACTAATGTCTGTGGCAGCTGACCTCACAATAAAAGTGATATAATACATATACCTATACTACATGGGCGAGCACAACCTCATCCCACGTTTCAAACACACTAATCTGTTCCTCCGAACGCATCAAAAGAAGTATATCACTAATAACTAATATAATTATTTTGTATTAATTAAATAGGATTTGTCGAAACGGAAGTGGAGTCAAAATCGTGCAACTTTAACGAATCTCTCCCTGACGGGGACGTGGCAGCGTGCGAGGACCTGAGCAAGGCCTATCCGGCCTTTAAGGGCCACCGGTTGGCAGTCCACTCTCTCACATTGGGCATCCCCCCGGGACAAGTAAATTATATTTAATTTTATTGATGTGAAACATCTACAGGCGCGACTTGCCAGTACAACTAACTCCATATGTCTTATTATAGATGTATTATAAATTTCAATATTAATATAGACACCTGCCGGGCGTCTCGCGACGGTCTATCTAGCTGCGAGGATGGAGAAAGACTATGCTAGTCTAGTGAACGGCTTTTTCCATTCGTGTTGGAGGGTGCTCGGGTTCAGGGCGACCGGTGCGAGGCGCTATTGTGCGAGCGGGAAGGGTCACGGCAGGACTGACAACGTTCACTCAGCGCCGTCTGCCGGTTGTATGCAAGAATATTCGGAGTTATGATATAAACGAAAGAAAATTTGCGAGACATGCAAGCGGGATTTACGACAGGAAAGAGATATACGCATGCTGACTAAAGACCCGGATGCAATGATGCAATGACGAAAGGGATTGATAATAAGGATGGTGATGGTATTGATGAAAGTTAAGAGTTAAAGTTATGAAAGAAGTTTACTAGGACCGTAGCAGGTGGAAATATGTAGTATATGCTTGCTCCTGTGAGAAATTGAAGTGGCAGTATACTGTATATGTGTTTAACAGAACATTGATATCCGTTATGCAATTAAAAATAAAGTTTGTTTATGTAGTGTACCGCGCTGCTCGGAGAGAACGGCGCCGGCAAGTCTACGACCTTCGCGATGTTCACGGGGGAGGTGCGGCCCACTGCTGGGACTATATACATCGACGGAAAAGCCGTCAGCAACAGGGAGCTCTGCACGGGACTCATAAGTAAGTACAGTGACATATGAGTTATAGATGAAAATTTTCTGCGCTTCGATGCCAAAAATATATCCGTTTATCAAAATTTACTTGCGTTACTTTTATGAATATAATCAATTTTTTTAAAAATCAAACACGCTACTTTAAGTGAATCATATGTGTCTGCAGGTTACTGTCCGCAGAGGGACGCAGTAGACCCGCTGCTCACCGTTACCGAAACCCTACAGATATACTGTAGACTCCGAGGAATATCGGACGAGCACGAGGTACGGTCGCGTCCACGTACGTCCGCGTACACGTTGGTCCAGGCGTGAGGTGGTACAGCGCGAGCACTTGCCCAGGTGATCCGGCGCGCGACGGAGACGTTCGAGCTGGCGCGGTACGCGCGCGTGCGCGGCGGCGCGCTGAGCGGCGGCACGCGGCGCCGGCTGTGCGCCGCCGTGGCCGCCATGGGCCGCGCGCGCCTCGTGCTGCTGGACGAGCCCACCAGGTGCGCCGCCGCCGCCCGCTTCATGCCTACATTTTTGTCTCATTAAGCGATAGGATTTCGTTTGAAAGTGAGATGCAGCGCGGGTTGCACGCTATTTCAATATATGGCTTATGCGACTACTGGATATAATCCTACAGGACTCCACGTCCGTGTATCTTAAAATTGTTTCGTTTTAAAACGAACAATTACAGTTAGGATAAGGACACAATTGTGAAAACATAATATAACGTTAACATAAAAACGTAAGGTAATTTACGTTTACGTTCCACTATGAAATAGAAGGTCACCCTATTGCCATACACCTGACATAAATCCACTGCTACTAGAAATTTTAATTAGAAACACTAGTTAGAAAAATTCAATAGTACCGAATCGAGATTTAAGTAACACAATCACTTGACAAACGAGGCAGTCACTCATATAAGTAAATTGTAAACCCAAAAACAACAGAAATAATTTAGTTTGTTTTGTTGTTGATGATATAAAACAAACCGTGGTTTAACCATCGTGAACGTGAGCGTACTGTCCGGTGGCGCAGCGGCATGGACCCGGCGTCGCGCGCTTGCGTGTGGCGCGCCACGCGCGCGGCGTGCGGCTCGCGGCGCGCCGTGCTGCTCAGCACGCACGCGCTGGACGACGCGCGCCGCCTGGCCGCGCGCGTGGCGCTGCTGCGCGCCGGCCGCCTGTGCGCGCTCGCGCCGCTCGACGACTGCCTCTACAGGTGCCAATATTTTACCGCTGCATATGGACTATGCACCTACAGTGCGACGATCGACTTTGCACCTGTGAGACTTTATGTATATTCATTATCATCATCATCGCCCTATATCCGACCACTACTGGGCATATGCCCCCCTCCAATGGCACGCCACTGAATTCGAGTTTCAGCTTTTCGCATCCAATCGCTGCCAGCCACTTTGCGCATTATGTTGATTAAACATTAGAAAACATCTTGGGTAACGTGAAAATGTATGGGTTTAATCCCGTTAACGCCGAGACGCGAGCCGCGCCCACGCTGCACAGTGGGCACGGCGAGCACAGGCACGCGTGCAGCGGGTGAGCGGCACGGGCGTGCGCAGGTTCGGCGGTGGGCACGTGGTGGCGTGCCGCGTGCGGCGCGGCGCGGCGCGCGCGCTGTGGGCGCGGCTGCGGGCGCGCGCGCCGCACGCCGTGCTGCGCGTGCTGCACCGCGCCGCGCTGCACTTCCTGCTGCCCGCGCGCGCCACCGGTACGCACGCCAAAACATTTAAATTTGCTTCACCTAAAATTTTAAGACTGTCGCATTACATTGTGTAAAATATATGTAAATGTAAATGCTTTGCATGAATACCTGCAAAATTCAAAATTCATCAATTTTAAGTTAATAGTTTAACCGTTTAATCCAAAATTTTCTTTATTACCAAATCAAAATGTTAAAGCTACATGGTATGTTTTAAACTCGTTCTATAGTGAACAACAAGGAAGTGAGGACGCAGCTGAGCGACGTGTTCTCCCTCATGACGTCACTGCAGGCCGCCTGCGAGGTAGAAGACTACACGGTCAATCAAAGCTCTCTTGACCAGGTTCGCATTTACCTAGTGAATTTATGGTTGACATTTTGAAATCACAAACTATTTCATTCTTACCGTTATCATGACTAATACTGATAAATAAACTTATCACTAACTCTTTGCCACAAAGAAATAATGGTACCTAAATAGATATTCTTTAGAAGCTTATTTCAGAAGAATTAATTACTAGAATAAAATAAAACGCTTGCAAAGAATTACTTTGTAAAAAATAATTCTTATTTTATAATTTTAATATTCATTTAGTTTGGTCATTAACTGGCCCGTTGGTGGCGTGGTTAGTGATACTGACTATTTCACTGACGGTCATAGCTTAGATTCCACCTAAAATAAATATTTGTATGATGAGCTCAAGTATCTGTTGTGTCTAGGTGTAAAAAAGTCTGTATGAGTACATTCTTATGTATAAATGTAGTTTATCAGCTGTCGGTTACCAGAGTACAAGCTCTCATAATGCTTACTGTGGGATCAGATGGCTGTGTGTATAAATTTCCAAGGTTTTTTTATTATATATTGTTTACGGAATGTACTCGTATGTATAATGTACATATGTTATATATTGCTAACGGAAAATATTTGTATAGGTATATTATTGATGTTTAATATTTAGTGAACTGGATAGTTATCGACTTGTGTACGAACCAAAATCTACTTGATTCTATCTTCGATGACATTATTTTGTTCCCATTGTTACAGATGTTCTTAAACTTCTCGGACCAGAACAAGGAAGGTCTGAACCCAGCTGACCTGGAGCCGCTGGCGGAGCCACCGCCCAACCAACTGAACAGTGTGACCGCTTTATAACACGTTTTATATACAACATTTAGTTTCAAATATTGCCAATGCATATTAGGATTGTTTTAGTGTAAAATGAAATATTATTTATTAATACAGTATCGAAATCAAATTCGTATTCTACACTCAAACTAAATCGTTGTTAAACCAAAACTATTGTTGATTTGTCATCTAGTTATGTTTAAATGTTCTTTATATTCTCGACTACAACTCTTCTGAAATTTTACCAAAATGAAGTTCCTAAATGCAATTTTTTTTATAATAAATAAATCCTTGTGGATAATTATATCAAATACAAACAGTTCAGTAGTATTAAGTACATTGTGATACGATTTAATTTTAATTTACAAATCTAATGTTGAGCATCGCATCATTTAATGAAAACAATAAATGTATAGAATGAATTTAAACGATATGTAGGCAATAACGTTTCGGGTCGGAAGTAAGATATTTTTTATAAGATTTTATACTATTAATAATAATATAATTTTTAGATTGTATTTGCGAACAAGGTGATTTTTTCATTGAGTCCTAGCTTCCCGTCCATTAAGAAATTTTATATATAATTTTTATGATCAAGTGTAAATGTCGTTCGTCCAAATATTCATTTCTTTTTATTCATATGTTCTTTTCTTTGTTTATTCTTCTATAGACATATTTTTACCACCTGTTTAACTTTAGTCGCTTAATTTATCCATCCAATCTTACCCTTAAAACTAAGGGTCGTGACATAAGTGATTTCCAAGATACTCACTCACCTCTTACCATGTTTACTGCGTACCTATATTCCTTTATCTTTTCTACTATTAGGTGTTTTCTAATCTCAGAAAGGTAGGCAAGAAAATTACAGTTGTGATTCAACTTCTGTCTTATGATAGTATTATGATAGAACTTACGAACTCCTCGACATGCAACGTTTGCGAAACGAAATCAGGAATAGGCCCAAGTTGATTCACAGGAGCGAATTTTAAGGCTCGCCTCTTACTGACATCTTGGACCAATCTACAACTTGATCTTATATTTGTGAACATTTATTATTTATCCCTTTCGTATTTTTAGATCATGTAAGTGTGCATTTATGTTGATTTAAACGAAATTATTTAAAATATCATTTAAGTGTTATATAATTATATTTCTGCATAAAGACGGCATTACTTAAAAGGTTCTTTAAAATATTTCTACTGTTTTCACTTTTGACTTATGTTCTTTCCGTTTTTTTACAATAATCATGTCATTAATGTTTGAACTCTGTGATATAATGGTATTTAACGTGTTTTATAAGGTTTTAATAAATAAAAACATGGTCTACGGCGGAGTCAGTTTTATTTAAATCGCTTTCGTTTGCCTAATATACTATTAAATAGTGACTAAAGTGTACTTGTTAAAGAAATGTACAATAAATGGAAACTTGACACAATTTACACCTTGAGTCTAGTGGTCGTAGCACATCATCAAGCTATCTCAGTCCACTGCTGGACGTATGGGCGAATAGAGAATTTTAATGACGAGAAAATTGCGATGATAAAACTAATAAGTTTGTTACTTGTTAATAAAGAAACAAACAAACTACAACAACAAAGTCTATTAATTTCCAAAAACCCAAAATGTAATGTAGGTACTTGACATATTACAAAAGGTAAATGAGTTAGGAAGCTCCACCTTAAGCACCCACGGTGTTGCCTTGCGACCAGTTGACCGCGGTGTAGTGCGACGTACCTATGCACGAATACATGCCATTGTCGGCCATGGGCAGCAGTGTAAGCAATGCAAGAAAATGCATGCCCAGCGTGTAGATTTTAAACAAAAACTCAAATACAATTATAGACCAATAGATAATAACATAATTACATCTTGGTTATTGCTCATCTATGAACTAGTTATTCTGAATCCAAGTTATAGAGGTTCCCTTATGCATTTCCCATTTTAGGCTTACCATTTCTTCTTTATTTCAGTATATAGAAAAGTATTATATGGTTTTAGGTTAACAATTTGTACCACAGTGTTAATAAATGTAGACGTCAAGCTTCTCATCTAGTTCTAGTTGCTATACAATTTCAATTTTATTGAATATTCGTTTTCCATCACCATACTTTTTGTTGATGGGGTTGCCAGCATAACTGTTATTTATCCTAAACGTATCTTCACGTCAAGTCCCTTGCGAGGTAGTCAGAAAACACCGACTGACAAATATCTCTATCTTTATCAGACCTGCTGCGCCTCCTTCACATTCATCACACTCGTCATACATGCACGCTGGATTCGAGTACTTCCAATTCCCCGTCAGACAGTATCTGGCCTATTTGATCAAGACAGGTGAGTCTTGGTCACCCTCCCTCTTTGTACGTATGTACCCTAAACATTAAACGCAGCGTTTTACATTAGCGTATATATTACTCACTTATTATTTTACTTTGACATCTATTAATACCTTATACCCGCCACTTTACATTTTAACTAGCTTACATAAGTTTACCATTAGCTTGCTTTATATGATTACTTTTATCATATCATTTTGTAATTTGATACAATGTCTTCCTTTAATGTTTAATGTTTTCCCTTAATTTTCATAAATATTTCATATTATTTAGTAACGTATGATCATTTTTCAACATCGAATGGCTGAAACAATGTATTCTAAGGCTGTTAAATTTTAATGAAAAAACAAACTTCTGACATACGACATTAAACTTGTCACTTTTTAACATTTTATTTTATCAAACCCCACCCACTCAAGGCTCAAGTAGAGGGATTGGTTGGTCAGAGTCAGAGTAATTAGGAAGGTTTATGTCAGTCAGGTGTTTTTGTTTATTGATTATTATCGGATTTCGTTTCACGGAGACAAGTAAAGTGGTTATTGAGAAATAGATTTCTTTCAAAAACTTTTATTAAAAATGTTATTTAAAAGGAATTTATTAGAGACCGTAACAATAATTTCTAGCAGCGGAACCGTTTTAGGCATATTACTGAATTATTTGACTAATATATCACCCATAACCGGCCTGTGGTTTCTTATTTATATTTTAGTTTTGTTTCTTGGCTCACTGGTTTTTAGTATTAAATTTATCCAGTGGTTGTTACATTTGAACAAGCCTATAAAATATGATTTAGAAGGTTGGGTGGAGGAGTATCCGGCCCTGGGCTTTCTTCGGGACTTTTTACCACAAATTAAAACGAGGGAGGAACAGGAGTGTAAGGAATATGATACAAACGAACTCAGTATTATTTCTACTGTGCTAGAGAGGAAGTTGGTGTCATCTTGGTATGTGCCGTACATCTCTGAAGAGATCAGTTTCCCTTTCGCTTGCAAGCAGCTGTTGGATCAAATGATTAGCAAATCCTTTCAAGTAAGTCGATATCCTACAGCAATGGATCTTTAAAAAAAAATTACTTTTCTTTTTTTTATCTTTACTTTTCTGTCTTTCAAATTTGTAGCTCTGAAAAATGCTGGATAGCATTCATCATAAATATTCAGATTGCTTATATTTTTAAATTAAATACATGTACATTTGATTATGAGTCTGCTAAAGGAGACAACTGCTATTATTTCTTAATTTGAAATATTTTCACAGTTATATAATACATACATAAATATCTTCACGCCAGGTCCCTTACAGGGTAGGCAGGGAGCACTGAGTGACAAATATCTCCATCCCTACAGCTCTGCCGTGCTTTATCTACATTCATTAGGGCACATTTTCATTGGTGGTTCTGGCTTGCAGTCAGGGAATGAGAGATTTGTGTAACACATACCATAAACCCCGCATTAGGGGACCTATTTTCGTTTGGTCTGTAGCCCGCATTGGGGCTATAAGAGATTTCCGTAACACATGTCATAAGGTATGCATGCAGTGAACCATTGCTTGTGATATTTGCATGTAAAAAACAGTCATAGCCATGAATTTAAAAAGACTGACTAATTCAATTAGTCAGTATACAGCATGCGGGGAATACCGCAGGTGGTGTAATGACCACTTATCAACTTGTTGGTTTTCACTGGTCGTTAGCCCACCTGCGAAGAGTCCCCGTATGCTGTATATTGACCTTGTTATTGACCAATGAAAATGCACCCTTATTTATACAATATCTTTCATATACCATTAAAAGAGCCCAGTATTGAATGGGTGTTTTTATTTTATTTCTATTGAACATTGTAATAACCACAAAATTTTAGCTGTCAGTAACATTGTTCATTAATCATTTTTGCATGAAAACCCACAAGATTATCCTACTGGCATATTATTAGCTTATCCTGGTGTGTAGTGAGAGATTAGTACAATATAATATAACAATTTTAATGCAGTAATATAGTGTGTGGCTTAAACACAATAAATAAATAATTCAATCAACAAATGTATAAAATGGACTAAAATTTTTCAGAGCTTTTCGATACTATATGATAAGGGCTAAACACCCCTTTTTTTTCTACAGATATGTGATAAAATTGAAACAAAAGATGTGTTTGTAGACATGTGTGCAATCCTTGTCACCCATTTAAAAGAATATAAAAAAGCATTAAAAAGGCATGAGAAATCTCCAACTAGCACTGTGGATTCATTATACAAGAAAACACATTTTATCTTTGATGCAGGAAATAAACTAAGCTCAGCAGATCATTGTGTAAATGTTTTGAGAATAATCTTGAAAGAGCTAGTCCCCTGGGAGCTCTGGGACACACCCCATTCAGAGCTACTAATTCGTGTTCTTGCAAAGAAAATGGACCAGTTTGTGGACAGCACATTATCAGATCCTACTTGGCTGAATGACAAGTTGTTCATGATATTAGAGGATGAAAATAGAAGTGCAACCATTGACAATGAATTTAAAGCTCATACTGTTGAAAGTGAAGTACCCAGAGAGACAGTTGAAGTTGTCAATGAAAAAGTATGCAAACAGGAAACTCCAAGCCCACCAGTGACACACACAGAGACAGTAACATCTACGGAACTCAAAACAGTACCATCACTACCAAAGGTGATTAAGGGGGAACATCAGGAGATGGCAGAAAATGTAATCAACATGGTTGAAGAAGCTGAAGTAGGTATAGAACCTGTTGAAATCAAGCCCACTGCAGTATTAAGACAGAGAAGAGGACGCCAAGGCAGGAATGAAGTTAAAATATATGACAGAATTATTGAAGGTGAGATGTTGAATTTTTAAAACATTACAGGTAAGTAAGTTGTTAAGGGTAAGTATCTTATTAGGTGGATAATTAAGTTCATCAAAGAAGTTTTTCTTAAAATCTTTTACAGTATTTCTGAAGATTTTGAATAGTTGTGTTAGTGTTAACATTCTATACGAACATACTATTGAACTTATCTGGGAGCTTAAAGTCTAATTTGTTTATACAGACTGATTTGTGTTTTATTTCTGAGTAAAAATTCTCATCTGAGTAGTACACCCTGTACATAATGTACAATTTAGAATGTCTGTGACTATCCAGCAGAAAGATGACAAATATATTATAGGTAAATTATTGGACAGAACTTTAAAATTCATAAAACCTAATAATAAAAAACCTAATAATTTACAGACACATGTGTATATTGACTATAATTGAACATATGTCATCTTGTCATTTCACTATCAGGCAGTGTGAAAACCTGGGAGACAGACATGGACTTGCAGTGCATCAGTATGGGACAAGATCTTTTGGCAAGTCTCGATGAGATGACCCTGAGTCAGCTGTGGGGACAGGAGGAAGCTGAACACAGTCCCAATCTCCGTAACCGTTCCCCCCAGCCATTATGGTTTGGTAAGAATAACAAAATTTAGAATAAAAAGTGTTCTCCAGTTTAGCATTTAGACTTGTCTAGGATTTAGATTAGATTTAGGATTTAGGATTTAGACTTGTCTGACAGTATTTAGTGCAATAATGCACAAAGAACAAACTGGAAATGTATCATCATACCTGTAATCCCCAAAGAGGTAGGCAGCAGAGTGTAGCAGACTCACACTCTTCACTAGTTATGTTTATGTCCCACTATGGAATAGGAGGTGAGCCTATTAATATGTACCGGCACAAATTCAGACTTTAAGCCACTACTAGAAATTCTAGTTGGAAAATCCAACAGTACCTGATCTGCGATTTGAACTTACATGTGAAATGGGTCTTATTATTAACAAAAGTTAACAATGCTTATAATTGTGTATTTTGGTTGTAATTCAGCACAGTCAGAGTAGAAAAATGTTTCTATAATATGATGGTCAGTTTAGATTCACTTCAACAAAAAAATAATTGAATGTCAACTTCGAAACTGTTCACTATTGACCACTTCACCTCTCATTAGAAGATGTATCATGCATGCCAAATATTTCTGTGTACATGGTACAATGTTTACTATTGCCTGATAAATTCAAATCTGTAAGGCTTGTCACTACTATACAATACTATGGAAACCATCAGGCGAAGAAGACGCTATAGACATTGACCACATTGAGCCGACTGAAGCAAAGGAAATGAAAAAAGAGAACAGCCCCAAGCCAACAGATGCTCTCCTGAAGGACATCCAGAGCACCGTGCATCAGGCCAAGACCAAGATTGGAGACCTCCAGGTCCCGTTAGAAATAGATGTGCCCTGCAAACATTCCAGTGTATGTCGGTTTGCACGTTCTATCCGCTTTTCGCTTTTCATGTTTAGTCTTTAAGTGTTCAACCACACTGTGGCTAGCTGTCATTGCATATGCACCAAGTGTTATTTAAGCAAATCATTTTTACTTTCATTTTTTTAAGTGAAACTTCTGTAAGCACAAGTTACTGTTTTTTTTGGGCTGGGAGTGGCATTCTGGAATGTATAAGCTATAAAACGTAAGATCACGCCTGTAAACCCCGAAGAGATAGGCAGAGGAGTATAGTACACTTCCATGTTTCACTAGTTACGTTTACGACCCACTATTGCCACACACCGCGCGCATATCTAAACTTCTAGCCACTACTGGAAAATCTAAGTTAGTTAATCTAGATAAATCCAACAGTTGCCGACACGGGGTTTGAACCCAAGACCTCTCGAACGGCACTCGCGGTTGCAACCAACACAAGCAACGAGGCAGTTTTTATGTTACAACCCTTCAGAATATTAAAGTGGTTTTACTTTAACAGCTTAAGGCGTTACTTTTGTGTTCTTGTGGGCTCTTTGGTCCTTTTCATTTGGGCTTTTCAATCTTGTACATTATATGTTTAAGAAGCTTAATAATAATATGTTAGTATACACTCAACCACGTCATGGCAAATTTTGCACAGACTATGGTCACAAGTCACAATACAATAGACTTCTGTCTGTCAAGTTTCATTAATGTTTTATTTACAGTATGTACAGGCGGAGAGCGATACTCATTCACATCTGCATGTATAGGCACTGCATGTGCTTGTCAAAGTAGCCAGTCACTAATTAATTGCATTCTTAATATTACCCTATTAATACGCTTTGCAAAACAATCTTCAAGGATATCTATATATGTGTTAAGAATAATATTAAAGTTACTTGTAACTATCGTCCCTTGACTATTAAATCAGTTAAATTTAATAATCAACCATAAGGGGGCTGATGTCGATGGCAGTTTTGTAGACTAGAAAGAAACTTCATCTAGAATGACCTTTTCCCAAAACACTGTTAGAAAATAAAATAGTTATGAAATTAATATGTAATAAGATCATTCCAACTACGTTCCCGCGCGCGCTTGGTTTCTTTCACGCCTCGTTAGGAATGTAACAGGTTTCGTTGCACTGAAATAACTCGTACCCGAGGTCATTTCGTGTGTTAACATTGTTTCAAGCGGACACACAGAATAGAAAGTTCGGCAGTACAACATTTGTAGAACTCTCTCTTTACGTCTCGTCATTCGTCTCTTTACGTCTTCTTGAGGATACGGTATTTCGACCTCCACAGATGGTTCTCTCCTAATTTGTCGTTCATCGCCTTTGTCCAGCCCAGCTGGCGCGGCATGATCATAGAAATAAAACATTCGGGTAGGCCTTGCTTACAATTAAGATACTCAGATCTAATTGAAAGTGGTAATTATAATGTCTCATTGATTCCTAAAAAGCAGGGTTGATTCAAAATTGACCGATGTAAAGAATATATTTTTAGGACGAGGCCGCGGGTATGATGGAGGGCCTCCTCGACATTGGCATCGCCGGCCTCAAGAAGGGTCTTAGGTTCACGGGACTCAGTGACGACTCGCAGGTTTGTAAGAGATAAAATTAAAACACATTAGCGTTTGTGTTCACAAATGTAATATTTTATTTTAAATTCACAATTTTAAGTGTCAACGACAATGACCGCGACTACGATGTGCAGTCGATTTGCAGTTTCACTGCCGCAATGTCGACCGCACAAAATCTGTACCTACCCGAACAGCGGTTTTGCAGCTAGTATGCAGTTCTGATGCAGGCCGTGCGTGTAAACTAACATATTCATTCAAAAGTGAAGCAAAGTGCTCACTGTACTGATCTGCAGGCATTATTAAGAAACGCGCTTACGCTTCATAAATTAGTGATCGCCTATTGTAGCAGACTATTTGATTAAATTTTACGAAGAATTCATTTTTATATATTTTCTTCTTTCGTTTTCAGTACATATAGTTTGTGTAACTCGCAGTAGTCAGCTAGGCATCTCACTATGATGACGTAATGACGAAGTATACACTTAACTAAACGTTATCATCATGTTTAGGAAAAGTCGCCGTCGCATCACAGAGACAGAGGCAGCGACAAGACGTCGCCAGGCGACACTAAGGACGCCTCACACGCGCACCTGAAAGGTACCTTATGATTTCATTGTTCAATGTACGAAACGTTACGTTCCTGACCGACCAGAGACAGGGGTGTCAGCGCTACACGTGCTGTTAGAGACTTCGGCTGAATATGACAAAATGGTGTAACATCATCATGTTACACCATTTTGTCATTTGTCACAAAATGGTGATTTTTCAAAAATCGGTTTTTGGACACTTTTCTCTTCGAAATGTAAAACATTACGTTACGCTTGGAATCCTCGAAGAGGTGGGCGGAGGAGTGTAGTCACTCCCACGTACCACAATGCAATAGGAATTGAACCTACTGCCGTACTGATAAATTAGAATCCCACAGAAATTCTCTTAGTACTTCCACAAGAACCCCATGACAAATGCGTATCGTACTTAAACTGTCATAAATTGGAATGTCATAAGTTTAATGTCAGAATGGAACGAATCCAAATATTTGTGGAGTTGGTGACATATTCCTACTTCAAATATACTCCTAGTGTTAACTTTATTGACAGAGGAGAACGGCAACGCGGTTCCACCGCTGGTTAAACAGCACCGAGTGACGTCACAGGATAGTATAGTAAGTTACATTATTATTATATCATCGCGCCAGGCCCTTTACAGAGTAGGCAGAGAGCATTGGTTGTCAAATATCTATCCTTCACTTTTCACCTATCGTTCTACATTAGAAGACTTCGACTGTGTCTGACCTATTTGGTGTAAATAGGCACAAGCGGGTGTATTGTCTCCCTCGGTACCTGCATCCATAAAAATCCACATCTTATTTAGTAAATAGTTGGCATTTCGTATTTATTACAATTCCAGAACTCACTGAGTTACTATATGAGAGATTTTAGTTGATAAGACTCATATCGATTACATACTTCCAATCTCCCTAGCCCATTCCGGCGCGGTCAGAGTACCCGGCACCAATGGTGCCGCTGTCGGACTCCCCGGAGCTGGAGTACGAGGAGGTGGCGGATCTGTCCACCAGCATCGCCAAGCTGCGCTCGTTGCTGCAGGAGACAAGCAACGCCAGGTGCAAACGCTTAATATTGTGAAATTCTTACTGTCAACGAAATCATAGTGAACAGTTTTGTTAGATTCTATATTCTGCCGTTATTTTTAGAGGAACTGGCAATAGTAGTACCGATTTTTGTCTCACATTAACTGGCAACACTTCTGAAGTTTAGAGTGTTCGAGTCCTTTAGTAGTATAGTCGGTGAGACATTATTATATGAAAATTATAAATAGTATTAATTGCTCGTATGTAATATTTGTAATGATCAAACAATACCTAACAGATCTCGAAGGGTGTGTTACTGTGACCAATAGATAAGTGTTATTATGATCGTTAGTGTTATTGTTGAGCAGGGCGGAGGAGGGCTGGTGGGGGCGCGCGGAGGAGGCGCGCGGCGCGCGGCGCGTCGACGTGGCGGCGCCCGCCGGTACGCCCGCCGGCTTGCCGCGCCCAGCTTTTGCATGTTTCTTCCTTTGATTATAATACCTTCGGTAATATATTCTTGCCTGTAATGATACTATGTTCACATTACGAACTGATGAATTTCGACGTCTTCTTCAGGGCGAGACTTAACTCCCAACTTAGATGGAGAGGAATATGCATACACAGGTTTAAATAGCTTCAGAGTTCACTTCACGACTCGTGGCCCGTATCTGCTTCTTTGCTTTTATTAATAAAACAATCCTTTTTCGTTTTTTTTCCAGATGAGGACTACATGAGCGGTGAACCGAATTCCTCGCCTCGGCAGACTTCTAACAACATGCAGAGATTGGACAAGTAAGTGTTCTGTGCGATCGCATATAAATATATAACACTTAAGTTATCCTGACACTGCAGTCAGCATGTGGGTCCATCGTTCGAATGTCTCCGGTGGCCGTTCCCATAAGACGTCTGTTTCAGCTCTTGGTTTGTGTACACTTGTCCTTTTTTTGACCTCGACGCCTGCGCCGTAGGTCATTATGATCAACCATTATTCCTGGGCCAGCCTGGCAAACTAAGAATTTAACGAACTCGATCACCCGTGTCCGGCAGTGGAGACATAAAGTGTTGATGATAATTGTCGGTAGACTGTTCCAACGCACCGTGACGGGCATGTTCAACTCCATCAAGACGGCCGTGGGCGCCGAGGAGGACCCGCTGCTGCAGCCCGCCGCCGACTGGACCTACATCGTCGCCAGCTCCGCCGACAACAGTGTACGGCCCCGCCTCCTGCTGCCGTCTTTTGTTCTGCGTATTTAAACGACAAACGTAGTTTTCATTTCAAGTTAATTGCACTATACTACAATACGCAGAAGTCGAGTTGGCACTCGCTAAGTATGCTCCATCCCTCGCTACGACGTCACCACGGCGACGCGTCTCGTTAACGTCCGCGTCCACCGGTTGCCCAACGCTAGTCGCTATAATAAAATGACTCAAATGAAAGGCGCGAGTGGCGAGGGCTCCGTGGAACAATAGAGTGGTGAGTGCGTACAGCAGCGGAGTGTCGCGCGGCAGACGGGCGGCGCCGTGGCGCGGCTGCTGGGCGCGCGGCGCTCGCTGTGGCGCGTGGACGCGGCGCTGGACTCGCTGCGCCGCGCGCCCGCGCCGCCGCCGCCGCCGCCGCCGCCCGACGACTTCGGTGAGCGCCCGCCGCGGACTACTCCACCTCGCGCATCTATACCTAATAGTTACAAGTGAAACTGAACGCGATGTGTCGTTGTCCTCTTCTATCGTCTGGGATGCTTCCATCCACTGACCAGCTCGGAGAAGGTCGTTATATGTACAACAATACAATTTCTAACCAGTGAAATTTGGCGTCAAATATTTAATCTTTCTGTATATTTATTTATAGAAAATAAAAA
>DWDU01001060.1:0-15732 GCA_018245575.1 Jemadia suekentonmiller
ACTAGAGTTGGATTGAGTATAGACATTATAATATGGTTGTTCGCAACTTCTTTCGACTGTTTCGTTAATATAGTAGGTACATTATTTTTAATATTAATCAATGTACATTTGATATGTCCTATACGTAGAACAGACGTCGTCATGACTTCCGAACGCGGGACCGACGCGTGCAGACGCCTCGAATAATTTTCATAACATCATTTTAGGTGAAATAATTTAACAAAGTCTCAAGTAATTATCCTCATTCAATGACAATATTTCATACAATACTTTCGAGCCGCTTTTACATCTGAGCCAACTGTTGTGACAGTATAATGGATAAATCAATTTAAATAAAATTATCGCTTCATAAAACAGATAATATCTAGGATTACATGCAATGTTTGCACTAAAGACGATAAAAAGTTACAAGAGAACTTTGTATACAAAGTTGCACGTGCCTATGGACCGATCATATAGTAGTGTCGCTTCTTCGCTCCACGTGAGCAGCGAGTGAGTCACAAAGCAGTGCCCGCGATATGGCCATGTTTACACGACGCCGCTAAACTGTGCCTGTTCACTGTTATTGAACGCGTGCACCGACATTTTTATCGTGCTGTTGTATTAATTATAAAGTGGAACGTTCGCTTCAACTACTACGCAGAATCCGTGTTCCGTGCGCGCTACCGATAATGTCACCCTGCCCTGATGTGTGTTCGTGAATTTGTGCCAGGTCGAGATCTCGCGATGGTAACACTGATAAATGCTATTCTATTCCTGGACTAGTGCTGTTGAAATGAAAGTCGTTTGTTATGGTTTAAACATCATCCTTGTAATTAATCCTTGCAGAGGTAGGCAGAGGAGTGCAGTACATTCCAACGATTCACTAGTTAAGTTTAAGTCCCACTATGGAATAGATGGTTAGTTTATTGCCATATTATATTTTTTATAATATTTTAAAGCGGAACTAAATAACACGATCATTGATCACGATAATTACGCGCTGGTTTTTTGCCACGACAGGATGCGGAATGATCTGCTTTCTGGGGTATTTCTGGCGTGCTATGACGTGGCATTCTTCAAGAAAGGCATGACAAAAGCTTTATAAATTCGGCTAAGCATTAGCAATTCCTCTGATGTCCACACTCCACATGTCCACTATCCATAGGCAACTGTGACCGCTTAACATCAGGAGACCCCTCTGCATCTTACCAGGTTCAAAATATAATAAAAAAGAGAAATATCTTCGTAGGACTGGACTTGATAGCTCGTAAAGTCAGATAGTTGTAAATATCTTCCTATAAATTATACGAAGGAAGGTACAAGGTGTCTCTTCGACGACTCTTATACTCGGACGTAAGCCAAAATGTTATTATTAAATGTGCACGATCGGATGCAAATGATGTTTGGAACATTACTCAAAAAGCTGGGCCACATGTCTCGGCGGTTCCCACGATTCCGGATCGGGTTATTAATGATGTGCAATACAACACTCGACGTTATAACTCGTTATCTCAGCTGTGTCTGGGAGTCACAGAATTCACAATCGACGGCCCCAGCGAAGGTGCGGCGCCTTCGTCCTGCTCCTACACCAGCGGCTCGTGAGAACTTTAATCTCACTCGACAGGTGGTATCAAAAACTTTTTGCCAAGTGCGACAAATCGCAATTTAAGAGGATTATTTTGACGTATCGATCGACGTACATACAGTTTGTGTACGCGCGAGATTATTTAATATCGATTCGTTAAGCTCGTCTTTTGGACGGGACGTGTGTGTGTGCGCTTGATACATGTCTGGGTGTATACTTACGTGTACATAATTTGCATTTAATAATTCTGTGAGCATAAGAAATATATTATGCATTATGTGCCCGTGTGTCGTGAGGCCATGTCGAATTTAAAGTGTGTCCATAAAACTGCTTCCCTTTGTTTTGTACTGTGCGCGCGCGAGTACCCGCCAAAAAAGGTTTTTTAATGTTTTCGGTAATAAAATTCGACCTTGTTGTTTGACGATCACGAAACGATTCCTGCGTAAAATCCATTAGTAACGTTTCGCAAGACGGAAAACTTTAAACGTCTTTTAACGTGAGATTACTTTTTGGTCTCACGACATCGCCACCTACCACGATGGTTTTGTTTTGTTTTATCGACGTGAGTTCATTACTTTTATTAATAAAAGTAAGAGATTTCGATGAAAAGTTAAATATTAGTATCGGATTTTTCATGATTTAGGAAAGATTTTTGAAGCGTATTTGGTATATACATATATATACTGTGATCACCTTCTCTGAACTCCTATAAAATGCATGTATCTCTACTGTTAATTTTATTACGACATCTTGATTAATATCCTGACAAATTTCTAAGAAATTGTATACAATCTATAGCTTCTATTGTAATCATGTTTTGAATATATACATATTTCTCGAAAATTGGTTTTCGTTACTTACAATCCACAGGCTCATAGCACATTCTACAAGTTCTCATTTATCAATTATACATCTCGACAAAGGAATTGAACTGCCTCTCGCCGGTCATATTTTATCGGTTACCATAAAAGCGGTCATCAATCTCAATTTGCGGAACAATTATTCCTTACAATCAGCTAGGGAGGTACGTTGTTGTGCATTACCGCCGCTTCTAGCGTTTCTCGTATGGGCGTTTAATGGGTCATTGATTGCCGGTCTGCCTCCTCGGTTCGATTCCGACGTAGAACGCGGAAGGACGGCGACTCCGGATCGTCGCAAATCTGTTTCGACATTCGTCACAGAGAGACCAACCTTGAACTTCTTTTGTTGGCTCGGTATCGTAACACGTTGATATGACATTATCGCTGAATTCAAATGGACGTCGAATGGAGAGTTCAAATAGATATCATTCATTTCTATTTATTGTGTGTATGCGGTACTATTGATTTCTGTCAACGTTTTGCTACCTTCAAGGAAATATTTGTTAAGGTGTAATATTTCTAAATCTGATTGAATTCTCTTTTTGTTCATAGTATGGCTTCTCGGAAAGTTTGAAAAGGGTCGAAATGAAAAGCAGGCGTGCCAGTTTTTAGTAGTAAGTGAACAATAAACGAAAAAAGGACATTAACATATTGTTTGTTTAAAAATAATAAGAACAAATTGAATCCTTGCAAATATCCGTTTACGTTTGTTTACAAACAATAGATATAAGTAAATACAACTTTTAGTTTTGATTTCGATACTATACTACTCTTGACACCTTTTCTATAGGTACAATATCGTGGTAGTATTGTTAGTTTACGGTTTAATTGCATTTTCTAAATACAGTGTATTAAGGGCCTGTCACACTCTCACACTACATGTAAATGATGAGTTTTAGTTGATCGTATTTTACCGAATTGTAGATTTTAACGGTTTTACAGTGAATAAACCATGAATGACCTACATATGAATGACCTGCATATGTACCTACCTATATGCCTTATAATTATCAGCATATGATATGAAGATTTTCGCCAAGTTTAAACGTGCTGTCTACGCAGTCATTACTCGTACATTTATATTCTGATATCACCAGTGTGGTCACTGCATTTGTTACATGTTCCGTCAATCAATATTTTCCATCGCTATACTTTTTATGAAGGTTCGCTTTTTACAACTTGCAATGGATGAGACACGTTCCTCGGAGGCTTTAACAAAATGTTGGGAATGTCAAGGCGATCGCGATGTTAGATAATGGGCTGTATTAATATTTTTTTCTTAAGATAACGATCTGCGCTAACGAAGCTGTTGTTCGTTCCATGATGATGCTGCGCGAGCGTGACAAATCAGCTAATCACGTGTTTTGATTATGATTGTATAGTTTCGAGCTTCATTCTACTTTTCGTGTAGTAATAACTCAACTCCCTTGCTATTTAATATTGCTTCCACTGCGAGATTCCTCGGCTCGATTATGACTCATCTATATATGTCGCTTTCAATATATGTCTTTTATGAAACAGTGCTTAGATTAGATTTATTTGTTATGTAAAAATGTTGCTATTTTCAACAAAAAAAAAGCAAACATTTCCTGGTCTGCTACTTTTGCCACTTCCTCGTTATTCATTGTGGTATGCTAAGTACACCTTATGCTGCAGATGATGCGTTTGTCGACTGTTAGATACAAAAAACTCCTCAGAATCTAGAAGATCACTATTCATAGTCATGCGGATTCCAAGTAAGAGCACAACGAAAAATTTGCTTGCTTAATGATACGCAACATTGTGTAAGACACGTTCGGACTTCCCCCGGCCGCCTTCCATCTTTGTGCTTTTGTTTACCCCTGTTAGTAAGCGGGCCATCGCGGAATTGGATTCATCATAATCTGTTTACAAATATCTGAATCAACATATATTTGAGATCAAATAAGGAAAACAGGCTTGGTAGAAAGTTGTGTTTTGGCTGAAGATTTAACGAAATGTGTGCCATGAAGAAATTTTATAAAACTAAACCCTTATATATTTTAATGTATTCGAGTCAAAAACCAACATTTCAATACACAGATTTAGGCTAAGTATGTGCCCGATGTATGGTTATAGGAGCACTAAACGTAAACGTAACTGGTGAAACGTGGGAGTGTACTACACTCCTCTGCCTACCTCTTCGGAGCTTACTGGCGTGACGTTACGTTTTTTAGGCCAATTATGTTTTTGTGGACCACCAGTGAAATCCCAAAAGTTTAAATCAGTCGATAGTGGGCAGTGGACCTTATATAAACAGGTAAATGTAAGTCGCAATGACCCAACTTTGCGAGAACTGTACTTGTGGTCCCTCTCAGGAGATGTCCTGGGATAGGGTTACCATTCGTGGAATACGGGAGTGGTTCTGGAGCTGGCTGAATTTGATAATTATCATCATGGACATTTTATAAGGTTTCCTTTGCCGACTTTTCGGATTATTTTGCCATGTGCGATACTCATCGAAATATGTATCGAATAGTTTTTTAGAAATACCTTACATGTATTTTATCTGTCGTTTGACAGTTATCTTAAGAGAAATGTACAAACATAACTTGAAGGATTTATGTAGAAATCGGCGGGATTATAATTAATTACGATGGTTTAAAGTAAATATCGAGGAATCATGTATGTTCCATTGTTGTGTAACTATGTACGCAAAATAAATGTATGAAATTATTTCCATGTACCCGTATACATGTTAAAGAACAACACCAGTCTCCATAATAAGTATTATCTCAGCTCATTTTACTATTTTCAGCGTGTCTTAATGTATTACTGGCTTCTCCTGAGTGTTTTTTGTCCATAATCCCAATGTTGGGCATGCGAGTTGCGGATAAGCATATAATTTAAATCTTAACTATGTAATGTCTGACTTGATAAAGCTTTGTGTTCAAACGGCAACTATACATTGAACGGGTTCTATGATACTTTCTTTTACTGACAGCAATCATGGCGACCCTGTGCGACGCCGATTTACGACGCTGTTTAGAGAAAAACCAACAAAGTGCGACCGCGACAGCTCGCAGGCGCCGCGGCCGCCACCACCGCCATATGGCGGAAGCGGACCGCATTCCGGCCGCCGCCGCACTGCCACAGATACGCGCTGGCTTTTTGTTTCGGGCCACTGTTTTTAATGCACATAGACCAAACTGTTCTTCTAATATCGATAGGCTCGCGTTTGACTACAATCTCACTTGATGGTAAGCGAGATGATGTGTAGGATGTAGCAGAGTTGCCTAGAAAGTGTCTATTCAGTCTTGGTTTGAATAGTTGCCGGTTGTATGAATATGGGGAGAAGAGCTCAGCTGTAGAGACTATTCTAATAGTTTTATTGCCATGATTTGAAACATTGTATCTAGAAGAAGCATGTTAGGTCTCTAAGATAGGTATATTTTGCTCTTAATGGTCTCTGCCTATCCCATAAGGGAGCTGATATGATAATAATATTAATAACTGTAGTGATCAATAAGAGCACTGTGTATATCATTGCACCTTTTTAGTCTCAAGATAATGGAATAACACGTTACGTAATATCCCGCCTATAATCCCCGTAGAGGTATGCACAGGAGTGTAGTACACTCCCACATTTCACCAGTTACGTTTACGTCCCACTGTGGAATAGGTGGTGAGCCTATTGCCACACACCGAGCACATCCAGGCTCCGAGCCACTAATAAAAAATCTAACTTAGAAAAGTTCACAGTACCCGACTCTTGATCAGAGGTCGCGCTTACAACCAACACGATCTACGAGGAAATCATAATGGAGTAATATGAACAATTCAATACAATATGCTCGAACTATTTCATATCATATTTACATATTCGCTGCAAAACTGAGACAAATTATCATTGTGAATAAAATATATATTAACTATTCATTCGGAGACTTTTAATATCAACCTTCGGAGCCGCAGTCGTCTCGTAAAATCGTAAACAGTTGTAATACCAACAGGACACGACGTATATTACAGCTATAAATAGTTCTCGGTTATTGGAAGTGAAGTTATACCAGATAACATCTGTAGTTATAATAATTTGTGATGCGACAAGCTGGGCGGGCGATCGTCGCGCGCTTATGTATGTATGTATGTATGTATGTAATACAATTGACATCAATATAATGGTCTTTAAAAAGGACCCCTTTTTTATAGATGTCCATTAAAGCCGTCAGGTGAGACAAATCGTTGCGTGTGTATGTATTGTTAAACAAACATTGTTATTGTTTATTCGAATATTTTTAGACGATAATTGTTTTTCTACTCGCGTTATTAGAACTGTACACCGACGTAGAGTTAGTATGACTTTAAATGCTATTTTCTAAGTGACTTCTCATTCTGAAATATATATATATACGTAAATTACACAAATGGCGCACCGCACGATGCCAATTTTAGATCATGATGTTTTATTTGTGAATTTTACCTCTTATTTGTTATATAGTCAGCACTAGAACGCTCTTATTAATAAAATTCGTAAAACGTGGGTTCGCTACAGTCCTCTGCCTTCCTCTTCGGAGAAATACAGACGTGATAATATTTTATTTCATGTTACTCTAATGGATTTTATTAAAAATCCGTTTGATAACATTAAAAAAAGTAAGAATAATATTCAACTTAATGCTTGCAATAAACCTGTTGAATATGAAACTCTTAATAATATTAAGTTTTTGTTTCTTCTTTCCCAGGTAAGATATTCCAGCCACACACAATGCGATGCATGACGAAGGGAGGGTCGGTGCGCAGTGGGTGAGTGAAAATAAATCGTACAGTTTACAACTCGAGCTCAATTCAATTCATTGGTGTTTGTAATCCTTTTGTTGGCCATCGCTGTTGCTCGCCGCGGCGCGGACGCTCGACGGCTTACCAAGTTTTTGTGTGTTTGTTTGTATCTCACTCGGTCTTCAGTTCCTTTATAACTGTTAGTAGCTAGTATTAAACAATATTTTACCGCTATTGATCCATTAAGGTAAATTGTTTTTTTATTTTAATAGCCGTGCAATGCGATGTGTTGGAATACTTTGTAGGGTCATCCGATTCCAAATTAAACAGAGTCAGCACCAATCACATAGATGATAGACTATAAATATAAATTTCGAAAGAAGTAAATACATAATTGTATGTACAATTTCAAAGCCAGAATAAGAAAAAATACTCATACTCATCATATAAATATTTGCCTGAAGTGGGAATCGAATCCACACCTGCCTACCGCTTATGAGTCAAGTTGCCTAATCGCTGGGACCAACAGACTATTCAATGAGTAACGTTAGTTGTGCTTACGAGTAGGGTTTTTCCACGTCATGACGGAAATAAAACAGTACGTACGCTTAATATTGATATTTGAACTCGGATAGCTGTTAATAATATGTAATGTAGATAATAATATGGAACCGATTAATAATCGTAGTATAGTGACTGCCTCGTTGATCGTGTTGGTTGCAAGTGCGACTGCAGATCGGGAGGTCCTGGGTTCGATTCCTGGGTCGGACACTACTAACATTTTCTAATTTAGATTTTCTAGTAGTGGCTCGGAGTCTGGATATGAGCCCGATGCATGGCAATAGGCTCACCACCTATTCCATAGTGGGACGTAAACGTAAGTGGTGAAACGTGGGAGCGTTCTACACTCCTCTGCCTACCTCTTCGGGGATAATAGGCGTGATGTTACGTTTTTTTTATTTTTATTTATTTATTTATAATTTTTACATATGAAATGATGAAATTTATGCATGGAATAATGAAAAGTTTTACGCAGACGTTACTATCGTTTTCAAGGCAAGAGTGAACACATACTTAATTCTCATTCTTTAAAATTAGGAAAGATAGTGGTCAAAGTCTATGCAAATAAAAAAAGCAATCTTAAGCTGTATAATGTAGGTACTTCAATCATCGTTTAAATTATCTTTGTTCCATATACAAAACTATAAACCTACTTGTAAAATTGATCCAACTTAATCGTACACGAGTATAAACGACGTATCTGAGCTCGACGCAGTTTTGTTTTGGCTTTAATGAATCAGCGATCTGCTCCTGTGCTTCTCAATTCGCCGTACGCGGGTGAACTCGAGCGCAGTGAGTGGAACTGGATTGTTTATTATGTGTTTAACTAACGTAACATCACGTCTGTAATCCCCAAGTAGATAGGCAGCGGAGTGTGCCACTTTTCACCAGTTGAATTCAGTTTGCCTGACATTAATCTGAACTATACGTCTATAAATAGTTAATTGTAGTATTATCTTAGGCTTTTATTACATGTGCAATTATTTAATTTTTGATAGTTGTTACTTAGATGTGTTGTGAGCTAAGTTTGGTGTTTGATATTAGGGTTGTATAAAGTCAGTTTCTGTTTTGCGTTCACAATTGTCGTAAACTATAACGATCCAACGTCTAATGGTTTATTAAATGAGAATTAGTAATTTTATAACCAGATAGAAAAAATCATAATTTTCAAATAAACAAATGCTTCTTAGAATAATAAAGGTATGAAGCTCGTGAATTCATAGGACTCTAGTCCATACGAGTTATCGAGAGATCGTGACATTATTTCATCTCAGTTTAATTGATTTGTAATTATTCGAGCGATGAGCCATAAGGAAGCTCGGTTGAGGTCCAAATGGATTTGACTTGTGCAATGCCAACCATGCTTGAAGCGGTGGAGAATTATCGGTATTTGAGTGGCTCGGTTTTGTCCGTACCTATTTCGCATTCAATATTGATACTATCAGACCACTAAATAGATGGAATATCTAGAATAATAACTTAGACTTAATGGACAGTTTGGACGTCCATTTGCTCAGTACTTTGACCAAAATAATTATTTCACAATATATTGAATTATTCATTATTAGAGTAACTTGTTTCGCTCGTACCCAATTTTCCAATAAAGTTAAGTAAACAGATATTTTAGTAGCAATTTGAAAATAAAATGCATAAAAACCATCTCAAAAAGTTGCGTCCATTTATAACTGTATTTGTAATGCTGTATGAACTAAAGTTTTCTATTTAATAAAACGCGGGTAGATTGTTAATTTATATTTCAGTAGAATACATTCCAATTATGAATCCACACGAGAACTGCCGTTTGAATGAAACGTAATGTGTGTTCCAAAACTCGTGTGTGTAGTGAATATGAAGTGTGTGACGCGAAACGGACATGTCGTGTGATATAGAGAGAATTTTAACTAACTAATCAGTCATGGGTAACGCAAACTCGGGACACGGGAACGCCAGGCATCACAGCAAAAGCAGAAAATGTCGAAGCTTGCCAACTTCGCCTGAAGTCAGAAGGTACGTAAATCATATTAACAACGCACGAAAAATGTTTCCGTCCCGTGAAGCAAAAAGTTGCTTTAATGCTAATTGCATTACAACAGCTTTTTGCTTACTACTACGTCTGACGTTGTATGTGTTACGAAAAATATGAATTATAAAAAAAAATTCTACCCTATACTATTTTCGATACGTTTAAAGATCAGATTGTTTCGAAGGAGAAATTACGCCACGCTGCGTTCCAATACCAAGTATTCTGTTCTTCTAGATAAGTAGGCGACGGGGACCGCTTTGCATAATATGGTCTTTGTGCTTGTTTGAAAATAGTGTAGAATTTAAGGGCCTTTTATTAAATGCTTTTATAATAAGAACAGTTATTTATAATAAATGATGTTGTCAGCAGTCTTACAATATTCTCTGCTCATTTTATTCTCGACCTTTTTATTTAATAATATGAATACATTCATAAATCAAACTTAATATTTTAATCCATCAAATTGCATACAATTTACCGGGCAGCGTACGCATTCTTTGTTCAAAAGTTCTTGGAGCGAAATTAACTACGGCTAGTTTACTTAAGTACTGAGCTAAAAATACAGGCGAGTTCACTTTAAATCGATGCTTTGTCGATCTTTTACGAGTCGAGCGCCATATCATCAATATCGTAAAAGCAAAATGTAGGTACCCGTAATCTTTGATCTTAACATGTTGCTCGAGGTGCACAGATAAACAATGAAGCGAGGGCCTTGTAGGGATTTCTTGTTTCGCCTTTTGTGGTGTATTATTATTCGTTGCTGTCGTGTATGAGATCTAAGGAGACTATGCTAAGGCGATTGAGACTTTCTACGCCTTTCGCGTCGTGACATTAACTCTTCTTGAAATGTAGCATTATCATACATATAATGTTTTCAGGAAATATGTCTTTTAGCGTCTACTAAATCCTTACGTATAAAATTGCTTTGATTACTTCATATGAATTGCGAATAATTGGAGTCATTATACCCAACAACAAACAAGGGTAAATCTTGGCAAATCATATTGTACTTCAAATTTCGTGCCACAGGCTAAGTCCCAAAGGAATGTACTTGAAGTAATGACCTAAAAAGTGTCCTATGATATTAAAGTACGAAAGTAAGAAATTTTAACATGTAATTTTAGGTGTTTACGTACTTGAAACGTACACTGTGGCGATAAATGTTTACGGCTGCGCTGAAAGCTTTCATACTAGTGCTCGTTTCTCTCATATAAGTCCACGTACTGTCGTGTTCTAAGCACTATAGTGTTCACGTGTTATGTCTGCCTTGGCTCGCCCTACTGGTTAACTACACTTCTCTGGAGTTACCATTTGGGTATAATTAACTAAAAGTTTGTTTGACTTTAAGAAGAAATATCGAGAATTATCATGGCACTAGGTATCTAGTAATAATAATATCTTGTTCTGCTTGGAATTAGTCCTCATTCGGGAAGTAATTGAGGACGTGGCAGGAACGGAGGTAATTAAAATTATCTTAGCTGGTAATCGTATAGTATATAAAATACCTACTGTTACAGATTTTTCACATTTAGGTCTTGTTATAAGATGGTCTGCTGACCTGATGTGGCATTTGGCTAGACTGCATTCAATTTTGACCTCGGGGTAATATTTGAAGGCAAGTCACGAGTGATACCTTTTGTTTCGAAGAATTCACATTGCGAAAGTTCAACTATGAAACTTCAGTAACTTAACGTAACAAATGAAAGGCCTTATAGCTTCTAATTCTGAGTAGAGGTCCGTGTTCAACATTGGAAAGATAAAAGGCTGAAGAAGATGATGTTATAGGAAAGTAACGTCATTATATAATATCATTATGATTATTATTATTACATTGTCACCCCAGCTCGCTTACGATCATACATAATCTACGTATAGTGTAGTTTCTGGGCTGACAGTTCCTGCTTCCGAAGCGCGGGCGTTAAACGGAAAGCTATGTCACACGCGAACCTATTGATAGGAATGACTATAACGGGTATCGGGCATTTATTTCCGTGTTACGTGTCCGAAATGGAACGCAATGACGAGCCTTGTCGCGCCCAATTATTTCGGACCCGTCAGATGAAATGAATCGATATAATTTATACAGCAATAAGCTTTACCCTTACAGTTTTGTATTTTGCAATACTTTTAGTACTCGTATCATTAAATACAATAACTCATATGCGAAGTATTTATTGTATCGTTATTGTGCCCACTACAACATATGTTGATAGAACAGTAAATAAATGAAAGTTCACTTGATTGTGTATGAGTAGATTGATGAACGTAGAAAATACCTAAGGATGATATATTTGACGATCGGTACTATCAACTCACCCCGAAGAGACCCGATGTATCGATATAATAATAATATTTCACAAAAATACGGTTATGTTATACATTAAATTTGACCTGACGCGATTAGTAACGACAACGCCAACGTGTAAGTCGATAGTGTTGACGCCATAGATCTCCTATACGAAACAGCGTCACGCATGGTTTGAAAAATTTGTACACGGTAAGCAAACCTTCCCGCTCTTTCAAATCACAGTATTTTCTGCGTTTGTTTTGACAGACGAACTTGAACGCACGTTGTATTACGCGCTTGGTTAATTCAAACAAGCGTTTACTCGGGGGCGTTATTTCGAATCAGTGTGTACAAAATCTAGCTTATACGCACCTAAAATACGCGAATGTAAGAGAGCTTTTATGTGTACTTTGTCGAAATACCATTAAATGTACCTTCGAAAAGTCTTTGTAGATGGTAACCCGGATTGATAAATAATGTATGTTAGCATTTATTACTACTTAATTAATAATTTAATACCCATATAACAACATGCATATAAAATAATACGCATTTAATAAATAATAACCTTGTAATATCGAGCATTGATGGAACTAGAACTGTTAAACTGTATTTGTAATTTAATTGTAATTCATATTACAAAAAGTGACAACCCTATCACAAAATGGCATGCGACAGCCTTGCGTGCGCATACGCCAGATGTTCACTGTTTAGATCTCGCCCTTATTGTTGGCTGCTCAGTATCGATCGATCGAACAATACTTCCACACATGCCCTGCGCACGTTTATAATGTAACACAATCCATAACAAAGCTCAAAATAACGGTATACAATTTTGTAATCAGGTCAAATGTATCAAATTTTATTACTCATATTGCTTTGGTTTAGGCGGCTTTGTACTTAATCCAAATTTGTTACATTACTCAAGTTTAGTATTTATCAATTCTGCTTATATCAAATACAGTGATTAAGCAATAATAATAATTTTTGGTACGTTGTTAAGTTCATCTTTCATATTTCCGTTTTAATTATTTTTTAGTACTAGCTCAGAGTCTGAATTTGTGCCCGTTGTACGACATAGCATAGTGGGACGGAAACATAAATGGTGAAACGTTGGAGTGTACTACACTCCTCTGCCTACCTTTTCGGGGGTTACAGGTGTGATGTTTCGTACCTTTCATATTTACTTCTACTAATTTTGAATATTAATGTGTCACACATGTTATTACCTCCCACCGAAATATAATTATGATAATTGTCATTTCAGTTTTTACAAACGAATTTATTATAAAACAGTCCTTGCATTTTGTAACAAAGTTTCAATTCAAATTTCGAATTTTGTCCTGACGAGTTCCAGGGCTGCCATAAAATGTTATAATGAGTCCTTCCAGCTTTTAATTTCAATAATGCTACGTTCATATAAAGCTTTCCGGATTATTGAATTAAGTTTGCCTATTAGATTTCCCAGTACTTTAGTCAACTTTTAACAATGTATAATTAACATTATATAAGTAATGTCTGTTTTTAATCATAACAGACAAGTGAATTTCAATATTATTAATCGCTCTCGTTAATCTGTACGATACCTTTTTTTAATTTTTTGCAAAAACAGTCAGTCATTTTATGTCAATTAGTGTATTGGTGATTTTGACAGTTTCTGTGCTTTCGTATATTTTTATTAATTTAATTTGGACACATTGAAAGTTTCGTCAGTGTATGACTAGATGAACATTAATGCTAAATAGATACTCACGTATTTATGCAAAATTATAGTAGGTATATCGTTTTTAATTACATACATGTTTTCATGCCAGATCCCTTACGGGGTAGGCAGAGGACACTGAGTGCCAAATATTTCTATCCTTACAGACCTGCCGCGCTTCTTAATTTTTTAATTACATTTACTCCGATTCATTTTGTCCAATTCGATCACTAATTTATCTAATCAGTTTATTTAAAGAATAAAATGTTCTATCATTGCGAAATGGAGAACAATGCGTGGATCACAAATACTGAAAACAGCGCCATCTATCGTATAATTACTACATCAAGATTACTAATCGTTAAATATGAAGTGTTTATTTTATTATTATAAATGCCTTGTAGGCATCTCTTAGTTTTATTTCCTATTTAGTTTGTACCGACGTTTTTATAAGCACTAATATTTAATTTATTACCATATTTTATCCTTCTTTATAATCTATTTTAATACAACAAGTATTGATCTTTTCTAATAATTACCCTGTCTCCAAACAAAATATTAACAAAATCATTTTAATTGTATTGAAATGAGATTTTAATTGATAGTTGCTTTTACATTTATTTTTAAATTTTTACCATTAATAACTTCAGGTCAAGTTTTAAGAAACTAGCATTATTATTAGGATAGGGCAAAAAGTGGGCAATTTTTAATAAACCGAAATATAAATGGTACCTGTACTAACACTTAGCTATAATATACATGGCTGTATGCTATTTCAGCTTCTTAACCGGTGGTTTATTGGGAAATCGTGACCACGACCGGCGCCGTGTATTGCATTGGCGAGTGGCTCACATTACTCTACAGGAAGACAGTAGAATTACACATTATTATATTTGTAATAAGCGCGTTTGTGCCTTAATACTATTAAGTACCTACTTATGTTCTGTTTTGGTCTTGCAATAAGTGCACAAATATCGTAGAAATTAGAATTCGGATTACCATTTATTTTTAATACTTGGATATAGTAATGAAGTTTAAAAGATTCCTAGCTTATGTAGTAGAACCTTAAACCTAATTTAAAAATATTCCTCTTAAAGATCTTAACTGCGTGGTCTAAGATAATTAAAATCAGTCAATAGAGGCCGAGCAACCCATGTTTATGTACTTTTCGTACACGGTATCGTTCGGATACAGTTGGGGAAACACCAGTAAATTTCTACTGTGAAGCAATCCTGCTTTGAGCGATGTGGTTCACATATATACTAAGAGCGTTCAATTTAATCGTCAAGAAGAGCAATGAGTCCATGACCAGTGCTAATTAACACAGATATTAACAATTCACTCACTCATATAGATACACTACCGAAGTAATATTACTAATATTGCCGACGAACTGCAGATGTTACTAATATTCCTGCTCCTGTAGTACTGTTATCAATACCATGTATTGAAATTATTAACATCTGATAACAATTGAAATAACAGTTAGTGAAATAAACGCTCCAACAGTACAGGATAGGTTGTAAATACCTAATCTTACATTGGACATATGTAAGTTACGTAATATATGAAATTTTACATAAAACCACATTTAACGCTTAGCACGTGTTGTTAGTAGCTCGGGATGTTAGTGCTGCTTAACTTTACGTAATATTCTTTCAAATTTGCCATAATAATGCTTAGTCATATTGGCAGGATGTTTTGGTAAACGCTTTCTGAGTCGACGTGGCTGTAAACATTTAGAAAGACTTAGAGCTTAAAGTGTACTAGAAAACGAGTGGTACTTTCCTGGCGTAGGGTTGAACATTTTAGGGTTGTACAATTTTATAGTTACAGAGTAATAGTAAATAATATATTCCCTAAGTGCAATTCGCGGGTTGGGCACTACTAAATTGTTCTAATGTAGATTTTCTAGTAGTGGATCCGAGTCTGGATATATGCCCGGTGCATGGCAATAGGCTCACCATCTATTCCATAGTGGGACGTAAACGTAAC
>DWDU01001061.1:0-15730 GCA_018245575.1 Jemadia suekentonmiller
ATGGCAATAAGCTCACCACCTATTCCATAGTGGGACGTAAACGTAACTGGTGAAACGTGGGAGTGTTCTATACTCCTTGCCTACCTCTTCGGGGATTACAGGCGTGATGTTACGTTTTTTTTTTTTCGTCAATGTATACAGATTTTTTCTTAACTACGCAAGTTTTAAACTTCGGATTACCGTTGGACTGTGACGATAATTTTACAACCAGTTTCTGATAAGGCACCTTTGTTGTCGACGTTCATTATTTACGATCGGCATTTCTTAACACTAACGAATCAAAACAGAGAGAACCTTCAATTTAATACATTAATACGATATTATATACGAGACGTTACATTACAACAAAGGATATTTATTCGAACATTGGTCAACGGTCCAAGGGCACAACAACTCGGCACGTGGGTCGGATGTAGGCGTTTACTAGCTGCGGCCTCAGAGTGCGAATAAAATAGAAACCACGCGATACAACAAATATGCATATATATGTATCTATATATTGAAATTTTGTAACACGTTTAGGCATACGTTTAACATCACAAAAATGAACTATTATAAAAAACTACTATAAAATGCAAGAGATTTCTTTAACACCAAATAATGTATTAGAATAAAGAAGCCTTTTATACCAAATATGGTTAAATAAATATATTCGATCCTTCCAAATGAACAAAGAAGTAATGAAACTGTGACTTTCCAAAGTATAAAGACAGTCCTATGCCATCCTTTTTCACACATCGTATCATATAATGAACATCAACACTCACATTATATAATATATTCATTAAGAATAAACATATAACAACACATCTATGGGGGACAAGTAAAAATATATCCCGAACGAGATTAGAACGTGTCTGCCACGCAGCCTGATGGTGTCTTTAATCATTCCAAGTAGCTCGCATGAGTCACACAGATTTTAAATTGGACCTATTGTAAGTGATACATGTAGTTCAATATACCGATTGAGTCGGAAAAAACAAGGCAGGCGAATCTCTTAATTCTAAAACGATCATCGAAGCGATGAGGACTAGTTGGCACATATTAAAACAGTCGTAACTACGATAGTATTCTAGAACAAAGATGTACTTAGTGTGTGATTTGTTTTCCAGTGATGTTACAGTTAATCTGCCTACCCCAAAAGCTAACATGAACAAAGTATTGATAACATTAAAGAAGGCATGTGTATGCATTCTAGAATCTTCCATACTCTTCCTACGTACGTCAACAAAACAAAACGGAAAAATAAATCAACCCTTAAAAGCATCGAAAATATTTTGAACATCCATTGAATGCACGCGGAACCAACTTGTGAGGGGGTAGTCTAGACCGAGTCTAGACTCGAACCTAGGTCAACGTTCAGACTGCAGACAACAAAGGATAGGTATGCCGTTCAGTCACCTGATACCAAAGGAAGTGTAATATAGGTAGGATAACATTAGAGCGGTGCTGAAAAAGTACAGCAGAGCAACGGCCCAAATTCCAACCAACTCTGCCGTTCGACTGATGACTAAAAGAAAATGAAGTGGATTTGAAATTAATGAATAGAATAAGTCTGAAACCATATTACTGAAGTACGTCATTGTATAAAAAATGACCGGAATTGATAAACATTTCAAAGAGACGTGAATAAAATAAAATCACGAACAACATATTATTATATCACATAACAGTAGTTTCCGACGTGTAATTCACACTATTTTGACACTTATTGGCGTCACTCTGACCGTGTGAGTAGCCATTTTTGCGTGAACAAACCAAACAAGTGAAAACCGTAGTCGAGCTCTTCCTCCTCTTCAAAAATCACTGGACTTAGACAAAAAAATACTTTTCCGTAAGCGTTAACACCAAACGCTAACCTCAAAATGTATGGAAATGACATAAGCTGCGGAAAAGTAATGGTACGTCAGGCTAGTTCGATATGTAATATCCATACATTTTGTAGTTAGCGTTTGGCGCTAACGCTTACGGAAAAAAATTGTTAAAGACCACAATTCAGTTTATAAATCGTAAACAATAACTAATAATGTCACAAGGAAACTAAGTACATTATTACAACTGACGAGATACACAAAAATATTTTCACACTATACAAAATATGAAATAAGGGTAACTACCCTTATTTCATCATTTACATTTCGACAAGTCTGTTTGTCCAGCGGTGCCGAACCGGGTATTACGGATTCGATTCCAAGCCTAGACAAATATTGATGTTACCAATACGAGTATTTGTATCTGGTGGGTGCAAAATTATCTATGTATATACATGTGTAAATTTGTAGAAAGGGATATAATATGGTTTATCAATTGACTTAACTTTGATTATTATTATAACATAATGCTCGGCCTAGTTCAGAATGACATACCCAAGTGTGATGTATCCTCGTAAAATATTTAGTTACATACAATGCTTATTGTAGACTTATGTTACGATATCGGTTGTTGTGTTTAAAAAAAGCATTAAAACTTTGGTGTAACAGGTCATAGTTATAAACTTAAAACATAAATATAAATGTTTACATCAATAAAATTCCTCATCCAGCAACATGAAAATTCATTCAATCAAGTTCCAGTGATAAACTGGTCCAATTTCATAAGACACAAAATTTTATGATTCTAAATTCAACTTAATTACACAAATAAATGGTTTAATAACAATAATATGACACGTTGCGAAGTTAAGTACATTTTAACATGAACAACAAAGGAGAATATGAATGTATAATAATAGAAAGAGAAAATACTTACTAGGGTTAAATAAACAAAACATTATCACTAAAATCACAGCCTTTTTTCACTTATATCACAGCACAAAATCGCTTTGTTGACTCGTCCACTATAAATCTACGTATACGTTTTATATTGTCAATTATTTATGTGCGCATTATTTAAATTGTTTTAGGTAATGTTACCATGTGGTAATTCAGTTCTGTGAAAAAAAAAGATTATTTTTATGATCAACATTTTTTTTTAATTAATAAACGTTCACCTATAATTCGTGATTATTTTTATAATTTCGAAATTGCTCCAAAAAAAAATAGAACTATGGATGCCACTTTATTGTCATTAATAATTTCGTTTTGAGTTCTAAATATGTACTTGGACTGATGTTTGATTTACAATTCAAAATCAGAAAACTAATCAACTTATTCTGGTTTAATGGAATCGATTTAAAAAAAGTCTAATCATGTTCCTAATTACCTCAATATTTTCTGCACTACGATCACGTTATACCATAGATTCTATTTTTTTAGACTGCCTCGTTGGTCGTATTGGTTGCAAAGGCAACTGCAGATCAGAAGGTCCTGGGTTCAAATCTCGAGTCGGGCACTATTGGATTTTTCTAACTTAGATTTTGGCTCGGATTAATGGGACGTAAACGTAACTAGTGAAATGTGGGAATGTACAACACTGCTCTGCCTGTCTCTTCAGGGATTACAGGTATGATGTTGCGTTATTTTTAGTTTTTTTAGAATATACTTGATCTAGGTGTACTAAAGTATTCCAAACAGATTCGAGCGATTTTTCCGCTGTATTTTTAATAACATTCCTGATATTAAAATAAATATGCATTCAACAATCATTGTACATTAACAACCAGACAGATAGTGTTCCAACCCCTAACCACGGTTGAGGGAAGGTATGCTTATTTTAAATTGCATTGTTCGTTCCCCACCTGGGGGATGAATCCAGTTGAGAGCTGTGTTTCACTATAACTGTAGATTTTATTCATAGTACTGTGTATTGTAAGTTTCCCTACAGTGACATTTTTAATGATTTCAATTTTGTTTTTTTTATGCCAAGATCAAAAGACTCATAACGGACCTAGAGGCGACTGCTTTGTCACCCAAAAATCGATTTAGTGACAGGTCGAAATATTTTAACATTTACTGATGAGTGTGTTGCCATGCGAAAACGACTTTTATTTCCAGAGATGTTAGTAATATTGAGATTTTATTAGAATTAAAAAATTGATACTGGTGTTTGAGAAGTGACAGTGAAAACAATCACATTCCAGGAGGTACAGTATTCAGAAAGAAACTTTTAGATTTGAATATTTTTATATAGATATTTACTTTAGTTTCTGGCAACTATTTATAACGTCTAAATTATTTAAGAATAATTAATTATATTAAGGTACTCCGGATCTGTGATATCGTTTAATAGTTTAATGTATTTTAATATTTTATTTGTTACAGGTATTGAATTCAGTTATAAGCAATTTTTGTAAAATATTTATTATACAATATATTAATATAGTTTTATTATACCCTATAAATAATTATATTTTAATCACGTGACGTTGCAATTGGGAATACTTTAAAAATGTTGATTTTTTTACGAATATATATTTTTATATAAATCTCTTGTTACGAGCTTTGCTATATGCAACTTTCAAAACCGTTCATTCTATTGTAGTCATCTAGTTATTCATTATTAATTCATTATTCATAATGTATATTAAACATCTTTTTTAAGCATATAATCAATGCAAAGCATTAATTAGTTGCGAAATCAATGTGGACTAAAAATATTACGACCGGAATAAATTACGTCAGGTTCTTTGTAACAAAATTATGCGTTCGGTTAATGTAGTTCCTACTCTGTCCGCTAGGATGACAACAGACTGCTTCGTGATTGTGGACCAATGTGTATCAATTGTGTATTGTGTGTTTGTGTATCAATTAACACTAAATAGAACAAAAAGGAGAAGCAACGCACTTAATAAAGAATATATTAGGACGTATAAAACACTCTTAGGTGAAAATAATTGTTCTTATGCGTTCCTATGCGACCTTTTAAAATACGTTTTTAAAAACCCTATATTGAAATGAAAACGTGTAGGTTTCTTTTTTACTTTGCGTGAAATATTTGAAAGAGTTCACTTCACTAGCTTATCAACTAAAACAATCGCGAATATATTTATGTGTTATAAGAACCAAAAATAAACCTTCATTAACACAGGCTATTACAAATATAGCAATCTTAAATAATATACGTGAGGGCGACGCGGTTTTAGTCATGAACGCAAAAGTTACTTTAAACACAATCCTGTCAAAACACGTCCGACCCGCCCGGCGGTTGACAACAAACTGCCGCGGCCCGCGCGGCATATAAACACAGAATCAGCTGTTACAAGAGGGCGTCTAGACCGTGGTAGGGGGAGGGGGCAAAAGGGGGAATGCACCCTGGATTGCAACCTGCACCCTACTTCACACACAATGATGCTAATTTTCAACAACTTCGTAAAGATTTTTCACGCAGCTTAAACATTCATTTACGCGGATATGTATGTTTTACAATTCGGTATCTACTATAGCGAAATGAAAAATTAGATTTTTAAGTAACATCATAAAAATGTAATATACACAAATTAATATTTTTAATGTGATGTTTAAACATCTAGGTTAAAACATTACAAATCATTACGAATAGAATTACGAATGAAATTGTAATTATGTAAGTAACACGCGCTCCTCACAGAATTTCAATAATTTCAATGTCGTTTCGAAATACTTGGCATAACAACTGCAACTGTATCCGTTTAAACTCGACAAAAAATCACATGTAACTTTCTTTGTTACAAATACATTTCGGCAATACGCCTCAATTACACTTAACTAAGCCACCGAAACAACACCATTTATATTTTAACACTACACATTGTTTATCCAGCCCTTACAATAATGTAAAATGAAAATAAAATTTACGAAAACCGCGCGTTCTAGCTAGCGAAAAACACGTGTTCCCGCTTTGGCGTTCAACAACAAACTGACTTAAATAAACAAATATCAGCTGTGAACATGTCTAGACGACGGTGGTTGAAGGTGCAGTGTACCCTCCGAACCCTTTGCATTGGGGCCCGTGCGGGGTCTATTGAGTGCGCGCACTCGTGGACACAATGTTACGCCGGCGTAATCTTCTTAATGGATAGCTTATGAGTGCGAAAGGAGGTATATGAGCGTGAGTGAAAATGGATCCAAGTATGAAGAAGCGTATGTTGCATCATGCAGAAGTAACGCGTCGTTATTCAACACTTTGGTCTTAATACATTTGGGTGAAAATAGTTACACCCTAGGCCGCATCTCGCTTTGCATCACGTGCAATAGCAGTCAAACGCGAGCCTATTATTAAATAATAAATCAATACTCACTAAAAGGAGAACTCTAGACTTCAGACGCCTTAAATAAGACTGCTTCTTAGGTGTGTAGTGTTATTCACAAAGTTTTTCTTAATTGTCATATTGTTAGCATACTTAATATAAAATATTGTACGTAACGTTGTATGGACAAGTGCAAGCCAGGATGTGATCACCGACCCCGAAATAAGAGGTTAGAATCTAACACACAATATGCTATTTTACTCATCTAGTACCAACGATATATCTATATTAAGTAAATTTTAAAAAGGTAAGAAAAGTAACGCGGTCAGTTATTAAATGAGTGACCGTGGGGTAAGTGCTGATTGAGAAAACATGACCAACGTAAATCACCCTCAACTAAACCTACTACGATTTCATCATACGTTTACCATGATTCGGAAATCATCTACGCTAAAAGAATTATATACTTTTTGTATGGTACTGGCCTGTTCGAGAAACACTAAGTCATATAATATTACGCACTATGTGTTAGAAGTCATATAACATACTGTAGAGGTTATACCTACTTGTAGAAAAAAGGGGTCCGCACGGATAGATAAGGGGACCCGTAAATATATTAATATACTTATAAGTATTTACGCGGGGAGGTCCTCGTACTTATAAGTGACTTATTATGCAGATATAACTTTTATTATTATTTTCAAGCATAAGTTGGCAAACATTGCAACATAGGTATTGCATACAACAGTACGTATTACTGTGAAATAAACATACTTTTATTTATTAACAATTCGTTAACCGAGTGGGCCGCGAGCGCGACTGCTCATTGTGTGCTCCAACTGGGGTCAAATGCCGAACCCGGTTGCCGCTGCATTTTTGTAACTTAACTATACTAATTAAAAACTCTAGTAATGGCTCTGAGTCTGAATTTGCGCCTGGTATATGGCAATAATAACATCCATTCCATAGTGTGACGTAATTGATGAAACGTGGGTGTGTGCTACAATTCTCTGCCTACCTCTTCCGTGGCTACTTGCTGCCTTATCAGACCGTTCACTTCCTACGATAACGTAACGTAAATAAAAATTAACCTGCACACACAAATATCGTGTTGTAACAAAAACTATCGCTGTCCCACTCGTTTAACGAGAAACGGAGGTTCAGTTACGTTTTCTATCTCGCACGTATACCGTTTATTTAGGTTATATGCGTACTTATCCTAGAAATAGGTCATCGCCGGGTTAGGTTCAAGGTAGACGCAATAAGAACTCCCATGATCGCTGGCTATTAATCTAGTTTCTAAATCCTCATAGTCGATGTTGAACAAGTTATGTTAGGTGACCCGATTATATATCGAAATGATTTATTTAGATACATCTCCACTGGAAAGGCTCATCCACTATTCCATGGTACGTATACTCTTATCATAAAACTGATGAAAAGTAAGAAAACCACTCTTCTGCCAGCCCCTTCTAGGACACACGAACATAATATTATGAAATATTTCATTATTATTATTAAATTCATCATAGCAAACCCGTTTGGGTGCACGGCTCGGTGTAACTGGTCTAAGTGCTTCCCCACGAACAAGCGAGCACCGTAATACAAGTTGGCACTGCCATTCGAACGGGTAGATTTATATAGTTATATAGGTCACGCTGAATACATACTAATAGTTGAAGATTCTTGGCGCGCTATTGGAGGGGCTTATGTCTAGCTGTGGACGGAAACTGGCTGATGATGATGTTACGTTCGATGATCGTGCGCTCGGATGAGCTCAGCCCTCTTTAAAACGCAGCAACATATGTAAGACCTACTGGTTGATGAAATTTTTGTTTTCTTCTATCTAGCACAGTACACACACCTCACAGTGGCAAATCTTGGAGATGCTCTTGAAATAATATACATTAAATGCACATAAAAACAATTCACAAAGTTACCGGCACATCCCCAAACTATACATAAGAAAATATACATACATTCATACATACATACATATCTTCACGCCAGGTCCCTTGCGGGGTAGGCAAAGAGCACATAAGAAAATACACATTCGTAATATGCGCGAAGCGATGATTGTGGTAAATAACGGATGAGCCGAATGAGCAGATAACTAAATACTGTTTGAGCGAAAAAAATTTGATGCTAATAATAATAATTTAGTAACATTCATTGAAGTTCTGGCAACAACACATACCACAAGACGCTGATGGTCAAAAAACATATGCACTTCTGTTAGCTTCTGCTGTGAGTCACGTGACAGCCTGGCACAATGCACTGGGAGGGGCGTTGGCCTTATATTTTTAAAGACTGACGTGCACTACGCTAGATCCTCGAACTCGAGATTTTGCATTTCTCAATTGAATTAATTTTTTGAGCTAATATAATCACAAGATTTCTATGTATTTGTACATGATACTTTGCATAACCCCAAATTAATTTATATTTATCCATTTAACATCACAACACTTACAAAAATTCGTCTTGCCATTCAGTGCATAGCTCTCTTATTCCCAATTCCGAGAAGAAATTCATTTATGTAACTACACATCCATCACCAGATACTTAATTTAGATAAAATTTGGCAGTGGTATTAAATGACCTACCCAGCTTAAATTATTTATAATATACATTTTTTTCAAAATGTCACGACTAATTTCGCACTCCTCCGTGGAAATCTTTCCGCCGCGATCTCTCTGCGATCGGCGAAAACTCATGAAGAAGATGCTCGTATAGGACGAACGGTTCATTGCAAAAAACACGTTAAGCTACACTAAGCCATAAAAATGCATCGTCAGTTAAATTCATCTCTCCTTTTCATTGTAATTACAGTTTCGCGCGGAATTTTTTGCGACACTGACTTAAGAAGGCTGTGGTTTGATTTAAATTAATAGTAATAATAATTATTTGCATAGATTTTGTATGTACGTGTGTGCTTGTGTAAGTACATCCTTGTATCCCTTAGTTTAAGACGTTATATAAGAATAAATAAATAAAATAAATAAACTTTTGTTAACATAAGGCGTAGCCACACATGATAAATTGTAATGTGGCTTATATTACATCATAAAACGTAATCTCACGCCTATTATCCTCGAAGAGGTAGGCAGAGGAGTGTAGAACACTCGCACGTTCCACCAGTTACGTTTACGTCCCACTATGGAATAGGTGGTGAGCCTATTGCCATGCACAGGGCACAAATCCAGGCTCCGAGCCACTATTAGAAAAACTAAATTAGAAAAATTCAATAGTACCCGACCCGGGAATCGAACCCAGGACCTCTTGATCTGCAGTCGCGCTTTCAACCAACACGACCAACGAGGCAGTCATTATTATATTACATTATATAACATAACATTATTATATTATATTACATTATATAACATAACATTATTATATTATATTACATTACATTAAATATTAATTACAATTAGAAACAAAAAATTATTATAATTTTGAATATTCCGGATTTGAGGAGGTGTCATTCCAGCAGTGGGACCCTATCAAATCCTCAAGCGAACCTCAACATTATCTCAATAAAGCAGTCGTCGTTTGATTACTTTATACAGTCTTACTCCGTTCCAATTTCATTCCTGTAAAGGTACATGAAGTAAAGGAACTCTTTTTTTCCAGTTAAAATAGGAATGCTGCCGCTCCATACGTGACCAGCATGACATGTAACACACAATATGATACACAACACAGTCGGCACTTTTTTTTACTTATTTCCTTATTATATTCGATACTAATTTGCTCGACACAGTTATAATTGAACTTTCGGCCGCTTTTAATAGGGTTGAAAATAATATGCAATACGATCAGCTAGAATAAAAAACTGTCACAAAAAAAGTCGTACGCAAACATGAAAACAAAGTCGACCTCGAACCTGGTGCAATGACCAGATGCGTTGTGACGGCGTGGGCTAAAGTTGGGTTAATGCTTGGCAAATGTTGGGCGAATGTTGGGCATATGATGGGCAATTGTTTGGCGATTGTTGGGCGATTTTTGGGCAATGTTGGACTGACTTTGAGTGAACATTTAGGTAAACGGACGATGCCTGCATATTTGGCTCGGATCACCATTACTTTACACATGTTGAAGACTATTTCCATATTCCGATGGAAATGTGCCTTTTGCCACTATCTGCATTTGAATGTAAATATGTAGTTCGGAAAAAAAATTACTTTTGAATATACGTATGTTCTATACCGTCTCGTTGGTCGAGTGGTTGCAAACGATCTGCTTCTGATCAAGAGGTCCTAGGTTCAAATCCCGAGTCGAATAATATTGGATTTTTCTTAGAATTTCTACTTAACATTTTTAATAGTAGCTCAGAGGCTGAACATGTGCTTGGTTGATTTTATTTCGTAGATATTAATGTGAAGAAGAAGTTACGTAACATCACGCCTAAAATACCTGAAGATGTAGGCAGATGAATGTGGTATACTCCCGCGTTTTACCAGTTTATGTCCCATTATAGGACAATAGGTGGTGAGCCTGTTGTCATACACTGGGCACATATCCAGACTCCGAGCCACTACTAGAATATTTAAGTCAGGTAAATTCAATAATGTCCGACCCGAAATTTGAACCCAGAACCACTCGATCGGCAGTCGCTCTTGGAACAAACACGACCAACAAGGATGTCAATGTAACAAGAAATATAACGAAGTAAGAGGGCAATCAACTAACTTTTAATTATATTTAGGACCTAAACCAACCAAAGTTTTAATTAAGATTCAAAAATTATAAAAAACATTGAGCCAGAAAAAATAGTCAAATACACTCGCTTTCGAAGAATCGCCAATGAGCACTAATAAGATTTCTGCATGAATAAAGTGACCCTGTACAATTCGTTTTTATATTATTTAACAGTAGCCAAAGTTAAGACTAAAATAGCAAGTACCTGTACCTCAGTACGTAAACACAGTACTGGGATACCACAGTTCTTGTCTAAAGAATGTTTATAATATAATAAATATATACTCAACGCATACTTATACATATATATCGGACAAAAACTTAAAAGAAGGTCAACGGCACGTCTAAAATTATACACAACAATACCTACGTCTATATAAACTCTTGAATACCTATACTGTTCCGGTCGAAAGATAATATGACATAAAAAAACTTATTAGTTTATAAATATATTGAATTCTATTTTATGACTCTGATATCGTCACGCCGCAATCCCCAACGGGTAGTCAGAAACCATTGAATCTTATTTTAGTACAGGTAGTAATTTATTTTTCTTTCTTCTCAACATCCCGCTTTGAGAATCGACGATTTCCAAAAAGGAGAAAAGTTATTTAACTCATTTTCCGAAAATCAAGTTTTCAGTAAATCATCACTTTCCGAGTACTCAGGCAGCTATTGTGATTAGTAACGGAATGATGCCCGAGCTTGTTTCTGTGTGTAAATATTTTTTTGTCGTACGATATTTAGAGAACAAATCAACAGATGACAACCTGCGAGACGTGTTCCTCGAGATTCAGATCTGATTAGATTCTGAAGTTAATTAGTCGAGCTGTTTCATAGAAATTCAGAAAACAAAATCAATGTATTTTTCTATATAATTTTCGGCTGATATTATTAAACATCAAACTTACATTTTTTGCACTTGTAAAACCGCGTCGAATAGGTAGGTACCAGAAACTGCATTAGAATAGAACAACGGATTTGAAAGATGTTGAAAATCAGAACGAAGAAAAATGAAAAATATATTTTCGTATTTTTGTCAGATTGATGTTGCTCTCACAGATTCATCACAGCACTGAGGAAACTGCTTGAAATAGCGGGAAGTTTTAGGGATGACCTGGACAGTCAACCGTTTTTCACATTTTTTAATGATGGTCTCGATCCTTTGATCGGCACCTTATTTAATACCCATACATAATATTATATAGACTGCCTCGTTGGTCGTGTTGATTGCAAGTGCAACTGCCGATCGGGAGGTCCTGGGTACGATTCCCGGGTCGGGCACGACAAATTTTTTCTAATTTAGATTTTCTGGTAGTGGCTCGGAGCCTGGATACGTGCCTGGTGCATGGCAATAGGCTCACCACCTATTTAATAGTGGGACGTAAACGTAACTGGTGAAACGTGGGAGTGTACTACATTCATCTGCCTACCTCTTCGGGGATTCAAGGCGTGATGTTACGTTTATATTATATTAGTGGTAAAATGAAGACGAATGACATGAAGCAACGAGACATGAAGGTTGAAAAAACCGCGCTACTCGAGTTAGACGCCAAAAACGGTAGATACCTACCGTGCTTTATACAAATACGTTATCCGTCAGGTGAGGTAATGTTATTTTTTATTATAAACAATTCACACCCACCTGTAATTTAATTATTGTTAACATGACAATAACTAAATTACTCGCGTGGTTAGCTAATGTTGGATGTTTAAAAATTACATAAGAAATGGTACCATGTTCATCAGTTTTATGCTTAAGTGATTACTTACATGCATAATTAGCCCACGTCCTATATATATAAATGTATATTTCATTACCTACCTTTCTTATTTTTGCTTACCTATCTCGGAATTATTACCTATATCGGTATTTTATTAACATATAGAGATATATTTACAACATTACAAGTACAAATTTTTTGTTTACTAAAAATCAGAACCCAATTCCCAGTAGTACCACACCACTTCACACATGTTTCCATTCGAGTGCAATGACCCCCACACGCTCATTAGGTCCAGTTGTTTACGCTCCAATGCATAGAAGATCCGGATTCGAACCCCCAAACGTGTACAATATACAATGTGTTTTATTTCAATCACTCGAGTGTATTGTTCGTGAATCATTTGGTGCACTTGGATATCTATATATAGATGGTTGCAACTCGTTGAATGTCATGAAACCCTGGTACCAAGCTGTAAAATGCAGACTGGCGCGGTACAGGTTAGAAACGTTTAAGAATCACTCAACTACTACAACTCATTATAATGAAAATTTATTTAAATTTAAGATAATTCTGTTTTCAATGCCAATTCATATTTTAATCTTGACAATTGTTGTATTTTAATTTTGACAATCAGAGTATTTTAATTTTTTTATTTTACTAGATGTTCTAAGCATGCTGTGATTACCTTATAATCATAAGAACAGTTAAAAATTGTTAAAAATGAAATATTACACTACAAAATATTGTTGCTGTTACTTGTGTTGGTGATCCAAATAATTAAATAAATAAATAAAGCAATCAATCGATGTATCGTCGATAAAGTTTAACGACGGACAGGACAAATGGCATAACGAAGATCGCTAGCTAAATAATGGCAACACTCACTGATATAATTTATTTATTCATTTACTAAAACAAATACAGAAAGATATTATGCCATGGCACCCAGAGTTCGACCTTAGAGTAAGTAATAAACCAACCTTGCTCTACCAGGACCTCAGCGCCTCGAGGCTACTATTTATATACTAGAACAATGACTATTGTTTTTTGTTCGCAAGAACAAAACATTAAATTGTAAAAATGTTAATCGAAGGGCGCGTATACACTTTTACGGTTTCCTGAAACGGTTTTCGTATACGATTTAATATATAGGTTTTGAACACTCGTTGCTGTATCTAATTTTGCCGTATCATATTTTATATACAACCATACTTGGGATACGCGACTAGAAATAGGATACGAAAACCGTTTCGGTAAAGCGTAAAAGTGTGTAGGCACCCTAAAACGATGTAACAACACATACTTACAATATTTGTTACTTTACGAGATTTTTTTGGTCGCAAACCCTACCCGTCGACCTCTACAAATGTCTAGGTCGCGTTGGAACAAATATTGTAAGTGATATAATTCGTATTTATAAATGCACATGCAACTAACTTGTATGTATGTTTTTGGAAAAATACGGAATTTATATTTAAATAGAGTTTTTACGTCTTTGAATTGGTTTTGATATGTGTGGTATTATGTGGATATGGATACTAGTCGCATGGACAGCTATTAGAAATCTCGTTCCGATCAAACTGTAATAAAAATTTCGCTTTTGTACAATCAGCAACAATTAAAATATTATATTTTTACATATATTAGCAAGTACTGTTTGAATAGACTATATAAAAACAATAACAATAAAATAAAAGTAAATAAAAAAACAAGAAGAAACAGTCAATAACAAATTTACTGGGGTTACAGACCCCAAGCGAGTGCTTTGACCTCAGGACACACCCCATTCGAAACCGCATCGAAACCAGTTTAGCAATCCGATGAGCGTACTGGTGGGTAGACAAAGAAACGAGCGACTATCTATTTATAGCCCACAGCTGGGCAATACGGTGTGCCAGACGGTTTACGTTGCAGATGGTGTAAATGGGTTAACCAGGCTACTCACCCTACATCAAGTTCTCATTGGACCTCACACGCATGTATGTTACAAGCGAGTAAGGGAACGAAGAACAGTAGTATCGACGTAGTAAAATCTGGCAGCTGGACAGGAGAACCACACTTCTCTGTGTCGTCAACAACCTTCAAATCAACATTGGTCCCCCAAAAGCAATGATGTATCCACTAAGCAAACTAAATCCTAAACACAAGATTTAATGCAAATCTAAAACGAATACACAGAATGATAACAAAGCATACTGTTTATTGTCAATAAAACAATGTTTATTAAATCGCTTTCTTAGATAACTACATATAAAAATAATCACCCAAAGCGTAATACAAACTGTCTTTTGTCTCATGAACGCCATTGTTGAAAATGGAACGTTGAAAAACATTTAAACAAAAGACGTTGCCAACATACAACAACAGAAAACGGTAAACAGGCTACTCAACACATGAAATAATTTGATACGTCAGCGGCACTGAAACGAACGGAGCCTTGCTATATGCATACATACATATTTCCACGCCTACTTTCCATCGGGCTAGGCAGATAAAGAATTTCCATCTGCTATGGCGTTTGTGACTTACGCGCTCGTCTATTGACGAAACTTTTGACCCGGTCTTCTTTTAAAACGACTCCGATTGGATTCATTCGCCTTAGAAATCTGTATTGGTATGGCCTACTGTTCCCGAAGTCAGCATTAGAGAGCTGTGTTATGATAACTAGACGGCTGATACTTTGCATATATATATATAAATAAGATCATGATTATAATTCATGGCGCTGTGTTCATGGCAATAGGCTCACCACCTAGACCATGATAAGACGTAAACGTAGCCAGTCAAATCTTTTCTGTCTATCTCTTGGAAGAAACACAGGCGTAACGTTATATTTAAATGTATATACACATTGTTACATTGTATAGCTTAAGTATAAAAGTTTATTAAAAGAAAACAAGCGGACGGCGAGGGGGTAAGGACCTTAGACCGAGGGCTCTGACATTGCATGCTAAAATTAGGGCAGTGATGCGTACTGCTCGATAAAGAGTTATCGATTATTTCGCATCGTATAAGCGTGACTGACGACGCTCCAAGCCCCCCTCTCTATCAGCAGACAGTCTCTACGAATACAAGAATACAATGATTGTTAGCATGACACGTAACAATTTTATCAATATATAGATTAACGTAACATCACGCCTGTAATCCCCGAAGAGGTAGGCAGAGGAGTGTAGAACACTCCCACGTTTCACCAGTT
>DWDU01001062.1:0-15729 GCA_018245575.1 Jemadia suekentonmiller
GGGCACATATCCAGACTCCGAGCCACTACTAGAAAATCTAAATTAGAAAATATAAATTAGAACATTTTTGTAGTGCCCGACCCGGGAATCGAACCCAGGACCTCCCGATCGGTAGTCACGCTTGCAACTATTAACTTTCGCAGCGTTGTTCGAACTGTATGTGGTCTAGCGTTATTACGGTGGAGCAACACGTTTAGCTTTGAACAGCTCGTATGGTAGCCACTGTGATAAATGTATCTTTGACTGCACAAGATTTTTGATAATGTCGTCATCAAAATTCGCATGACTTCCTGACGTGGATCATAATTAACGTTTGGTTTTTCCAAGTTTCATTTTTCAACCGATTCCTGAGCACTCCTTACACTAATAGTATGTATGTGCACCATGTGCACTATCAACTTTTATTGCTGCAGATCCGGCAGTCTCACGACTCGAAAAAAAAAAGCAGCACGGCTATCTGCGTTGGCGATATTCATTATTTATCGGTACTAACATGCGTTTGATCTTTATTAATTTGGTGACAAACTGACGATTACATCAGTCAAGAGATGACCTGCTTCCACAGGGCTGACTCTTATCGATCAGGTATTGAGCCGTCGCGAACCCCATACATGCAGTAGCATGTATGTTCTTTTAGACTTTTGGACATAGGTATCTATTACATTGATACTCGTATATACGAGTAGGTACATTATTTTACTCATTTTCATGTTTATTAACTATAAACAGATTTGGATTATACCTATTTTGTGTCTCGTCATCCGTGTGGAAAATATACCAATAGTAACATCACGCTTGTATTCGCCGAAGACGTACGCAGAGGAGTGTGGTACACTTCCAGGGATGTTTACGTCCCACTATAGAATAGGTGGTAACCCTATTCCGTAGCTATACAGCGGACGCATTTTTAGACTCCTAGTCACTACTAGAAAATCTAAATAAGAAAAATCCAATAGTACCCGTCCTGAGATTTGAACCCAGATCCTCGCGATCGGTAGTCACGCTTGCAACTATTACGGCCAACGAGGCAGTCAAATATTATTAAGTTAATTTATTACTTAGTTTAACCCGCGAGCGTGGCCTACAGGCCGGTACTTGTAAATAAAACCAGTGGCAGTGAACTGACTGTTTGGCTTACGCCTTATAAAAGCTAATATGACTGTGTTGTCATACTCGGACACAGATGTGCGCGCGTCGCGGGCTCTGTCTGCTCGTCACCTGCTACCTCGCTCCAGTTCTTACATCACAATTCATAAATGACAAGATAAGCAACATTCCAATACCATTGTTATCGTAGCCCTTCGCGAGCTCGGCTCAATTTTAACGAATTTAATGTATGCCTTTTGCAAAACAAGCAACAAAGGGAGTTACAGTACAATACTCGAAGAGCTAATCGGCTTTTTATTTCTCCGGCTCTAATCCGCTGCCTGGAACAGATTTTGCATCATTTGTTTTAGAGTTACTTGCTCGCCTTCGCCGTGTGTGTTCGTATGTGTAACGACGAGTGTACTCGTATGTATGCGCGTGTTAGATTTATACCAAAAATGTATATTCCTAAACCTTGTATTAGTTAATAATAGAAAAAATATAAAACAACTAGCTGACCCGGCAAACGTTGTTTTGCCAAATTTCTAGGGAATTTCTGTCTCATTCAAAGTTACTAAAAACATCAGTGCTCAATCTCGGCAGGCAGGTAGATGCATGGAATAGGCATGTAGGTAGACATGGACATACCTTCCGATCTACTGAAAACTACTTAATTTTTTATACTCTGCCCATCCCCCCTCGCTCTCCCCGTCCCCGACCCCGTCTCCGTCTACCCATTGTTATGGAAATTACTTTAGTATATTATTAAAAGGGATGAAATCGGATATTTATCTAATGACAATTTGACGTTTTAAGCTACACAGCTACTTTTAGAAAGTATTCCGTTCTTACTCCGCTTTGCCGGACCAAAGTGTCTTTACGTGCTAATTTCATTATCAGACCTAATCTTCACAAACGTATAACTTGGCCACGGCTTAAGTAAAAGAAACTAAAAAATACTGGTTGATAGTAATTTTTTTCTAAACAACACAAGACCAATTTTAATTTATTGAAAATCTTATATAGGAAATGAGGGAAAAATATTTGCTGAACCTTCTTCAACTAACTGAAAAATAGTCCGACCTTACCTCAACGTACCTCGCACAATTAATTATCATTAAAGTCAATATTCTTTACGGTAAGTTTATAGATTATATAGAATTAATATAAACGTAACATCACGTCTGTAATCCCCGAAGAGATAGGCAGAGGAATGTAGAACATTCCCACGTTTCACCAGTTACATTAACGTCCTACTATGGAATAGGTGGCGAGCCTATTGCCATGCATCGGCCACATATCCAGACTCCGAGACACTACTAGAAAATCTAAATTAGAACATTTTTTAGTAGTGCCCGACTCGGGAATCGAACCCAGGACCTCCCGATCGGCAGTCGCACTTGCAACCAACACGACCAACGTGGCAGTCAAAAAGTACAAAATACTCAAAACTATTTTTAATCACATTTCATAGTGTTCTTAGATGTCTCGTTTGTTGTAACCCCATAATCGATGAGATTGGAAATGTCACTATAAATTATATATGTACTATTAGAAAGCGTCATTATGGTTATGATTTAAATGCTAATGTTTGAAATGAGAAATTCAATGCATTATTATTACTTGTAATACCACGCAGTCACAATACGTTCCATAGCCAAAACCAAAGTGCGATAAAGAGCATACTACAAGATGTGGGTAAAACAGCGTTAACTTATAAACTCATAAGGAGGCGGGACCTAGACTTTGTCTACATATTCCAGCGATACAATCATATATAATTATATTAGGCGGCCGATATTACATACGGTTCGTGTCTCAGAGACAGCCAGCTGACATTCGTGTGACGTCAACACCGCCAGCTGAGCATATACTGCACTATCGTGGGCACGTTCCACTAAGCATTCACAACGATCACGCTCACGACCACCGTTTTAGCGCTACCGAAAATTTTACCGTTCCACTGAGGGCCGAGCGTCGATATCGTAAACATAGGTAGAATGAATTACGGGGCGTTTAGAGGGTTGAAGTATAATAACAAATGGCCAGGTAAAAAAAAATTTGCAAAGGCTTAAGAGGTTAGGTTACAATGTAAATCTTAACGGTTAATCGATTTAGATTTAAAAAAGTATAATTCAATTTAATATCAGTGGAGTTTCAAAGAAATTATATTCAAACAAATCATAATTTAACATTTGACATTGATATATTTATATCTTTATTTCTTTGACGTTTAAATTTCCGTCAATTCTCGCAACGCTATTGCGTCTTGAAATGTTCGTCGCGAGCTCCACGCGAGCGTAAGTCATAACGTCATTAGTTAGTAACGTTTTCGCCGGGACCTCAACGACGGTAGGTGCTATGTGGAACGGCCAAGTGTTTCGGTCGTTGTGAACCCTTAATGGAATGCAGCCCGTGTCAACAATGAGACGTCATTCACATACACAAGACCCACACCAACATTGTTTGACCGTTTATGTAACAAGAAGTATCAATAGATACTGCCACTTTGCTAGTTACGAGATGTTTTTCTGTTGCCCTTAAAAATTGCGAATACGTTGTCTTATAAACTTATTAGGCTTTCTTTAAAACAAAAACAAAACTGCCAGTTTAGGTAGTGTAGAAAGAAAATATGATGTTACGGAACGGAAATAATTAAAAAATTAAAGTTACCGGATTAGGGGTGATGACACTCAGCTCCGCAAGCATTTTCCACGTGGGGTCCTTGTTATAAAAATTATGAATGATTTAATTATTTACAACAACAAGGATAGTTGAATATACATTGTAAGTAGCAAATGATACTGAAGGCGAAACCATCGAGATTAATATCTGAAGCGGTACAAATTTACAAACGGCAAATTATACTGCGTGCATCAAAAAGCAAGCATAAAATACGAACCGACGCAATAAGGCTTAAGATACTTGAACACTACGCCACAAACAAAGACACACACACACATATACAGACAGTTTATCACAGTTACATAACATAAATATTACGTACACACACAATAACATTCACATACACCTATGTACATGCACATTCATACAAACAAAAATATATATTAACATAGGATACAGTATAGTACACAATGCATATAATTTAAAATTATACAAATAGATATATAAATTATTATAAACAAAATCAAACATCATTATCTAGAGTTGTTAAATAATTTTACTAATCATCACGGCACTGTTTAGATATTTCTTTAAAAAACGACAATAGAGGGAATCGATGTTCTGTGCGTATATATATATAATCCTGGGTTCATCGTGTTGGGTCACAGTGACCTGGACTGCGCTTAGTCCTTGATGTGAGAGCACCTAAATGGCCAGCAAAGCCATCTAAATAATAAAAATTACATTCGAGCAGTATATTTTATCAATCCATAAATACGACCATCTAAACTAACACAAATATTCTATAACACATACATAATACAGATGATGAAAACATGCCAATTTGAGAACGTAAGCGGAACCAAATAAAAAAATGTTAATGAACAATAACTATAACTGTAATCATTCCGTAAAACATAGAAAATTAACTGTACGCGGTGCACTATCTTAAACACTCCAAATTCAATTTACTCTTAAGTCGGTCTCACCGTTATTTTACTAGTATGGACAATTATAAAACGCATAGTTTTTAATTAATGATTAGTGATCACCATTTGCTCAGTAGTTAGGCACGAAAAAAGGATATTGCCTCCGACCCCATTAGTCGCATTAAAACGACAATAACTAAACACAAAATTACTGACTGTATTCTAATTGCAACATAAGATCACGCCTGCATTTCCCCGAAAGGATAGGAAGGGGACTATAGTACTCCCCTACCTTTCCCCTGGCGTATTTATTATGTCTAATGGCATAGGGGAGGAGCCTATTGCCATGCACCGAGCACAGATTCTCACACCGAGCTACGACGAGAAATTTCAAGTTAGAAAAATCTAATAGTACCGGACCCGGGAACGAACCCAGGACCTCTCACTCAGCGGTCGCCCTATGTAGGTCTCTTAAATTTTTAATGTTTATCATCTACATAGGTGCTTTATCCAATTGTTGGTACTCTAAAAATCACTATAGCTTTCCAATTGGTCACAAATATTGAGCGTCTAAGTTAACGTACAATTGTGAACGTAGCCCGTGACAACTAACAAAAGAAAAAAAATAACAGGGCACCGACCGATCGAATCGAATTGTATAAAAACAACATATGAAATCTCGTTATTGCTGTCGTTCAGTTTTAGTTATTTTAAATAAACATACCAACTTAATATCACTACGCTAATCCCAGAAAAGGTAAGCAGAGGAGTGTAGAACATTCCCAAATTTCAAGAGTTTAAATAGTGTTTAGAATTTATTTAAAAAGGAAAATTATTCAAAGATCACATCAAAACAAAATAGAAGATTTCAATTTCAACCTTTAAATTAATAACTTCATGTGAGACGTATGAAATGTCGAATCAATCAATTAATATAATGGACCAACGGAGTGAAATTTTCATTACAAAAATATCAATTTTTGGTTCTAACATATGATTAAAGTACGGTACAGCATCCGTTGTAAATTGTCCTATCCCCTATCCCTTTACTACGCCCATACGTATTATCATTACATTAAATAACTTACGTCTATTCCTATCCCTTGTTGAGGGCGCGTGTCATAAGAGACCGTCATCGGGTACTGTGGGTGGATATCCTGAGCAAATATATTTAACATATTTGTATGAAATGAAATTCACACAAAGGTTGATGACACACACACACACACACAAACCTTGAACACACAAATGTAGTGTTAAACACAGAAATTTTCGTTGTTAAAACTGCATACGATTTTTACTTTATTACTTTCACAATATTCTCAGAGAGAAATTGGTCTTCAATCATCGACTGAACTAGCAGCCCCCTTCATAAAAATCTTGTAAATATACATGTTATTAAAGTTAGTATTCCCGTTCCTCAGCATTAGTTTGGATACCTAGTTTAATACTAGTTTATGAAGGGGACAATCTTCGACTGCATTTATGCATATGTGATTATTTTATACGGACAGTAATATTTAAATTACACATTTCTTATGTAACGATCGCTGACGCGGCTAGAGCGACAGTGGATGGCGAAAGTGTTAGTAAGCACTAATGACTGATAGATCAATCTACCCCGTGTGTAATGTATATTATTATAGCTTTTTGTTCTAGCATCACGCAACATGCTATACATTATCTTTTTATAAAGGTTTGTTTTTTTCATTAAATGTATTATTTTTATAATATGACCATCCGTTAAATACAAAATGTATTATTATACAAGCAAAGTCAACGATTATATTTAGGTGTCCATGTTATCAGCGGTTGTTGGCATCGCGCATAGAAGTATAATGTCCGTGAGTAGTATGATTCATAGGTGATTATAAAAGTTACATACCAGTTGAATGAACGGCACGACCGGACCGTAAGTTCCCAGAGGACGCATGTGGGTCTCGCACGCCCGGCGCACCATCAGGCTGGGGCTGAAGAAGCCTGCCCTGTACCAGGTGTACATCTCCTTGGAGGAGAAAGGACCCTGGATGACTTTCTATTAAAAAAAATATCAATTTATTCACATATCTGAACATACTCTGCCAAATAACTCTTTTAAAGTTCTGAAGTCATAATTACCTCTGGATCCTCATAGTACCAGGCGTCCACCAGATTGGAATCTGGAGTAATTGGTGGCGGTCCCTGCGGGATATTGTAAATGGAACCAAACGGTCCCTGGGATGCAGAGTGCTGCAATGAATGCATTTGATACATGTTGTTTTGGGCATTGGGATTGGGCAACTGCATCTCGTTGGATGGCATTGGCTAAAAATACAAACATATTCAAGAATACGCTATCCTCATAATTGTTAAAAAATAAGCAATCTTTAATATAATGTCTTACCGGTTGATTATTAGGCCTCATGAACAGGGAAGCATTAGCCACATTGGCGCTGGGCAATATCGGCAATCCATCAGTGGTCTGGTAGCCTAAACGAGCTTGTATTCTAGGATTAGGCATCACTTGAGGAGGCATAGCCTGCATAGGCATCACTAGTCCGGTATTGGCTGGGATATTTAATCCCAAGGAAGAATTCAGAGTTGAATTATGCACCCCGACATTCTGCATTTGAGGATTCATTGGGTTCGGTATTCCAACATTCTGTATTGGTTGCATCGGTCCTTGTGGCCCGGGCAAATGCAATGTAGATGCTCCATTTATTGGTACAGCGTGACTTGGTATCGCTTGAGTTCCATACTGAAGCTGTAGGTTATGGTTAACCATTTGATTGGGCATTACGGGATTCATGGCTGGATGCATCGGAACCATCATAGAGTTTTGCAATTTAGGCTCTTCCAAACTCATATCAAATATTTTCTCCACAAGATTATCATTTGATGTTTCACGAGATTCACTGAATGAACAGATTTATTTGAATTAAATTTAAGAACTTGAAAAATAGTTTAAACGAATAACACTGTATTTAAGACTTACTTCTCTGTAGGATTCATAACGTGAAGCATTTGAAGCAGTCCAGAATTACGATGCTGCCTCACTGCTGGTTCGATGCCACAGACAACCAGATGTTGGTGTTGTTGAAGAAGATTGTGGTCAGGCGGCACCAACACGGACTGATATCGGCTGCCACCTTCTTCAGTGGAATCAACCAATTCAATTTCAGGCCGCATGAGAACATTAAAAGCTTTGCTGTCTTGAAATTGATTAACAAAGATGTTTCTCTGATTTGTATCTTCACTACTGGACCCGACGCCTTCCGGTGATTCAGGTTTATCCTCTTTTCCTGCTGTATCACCATATAAATCTTCACCTTTAGTAATGCCTTGCTTGGAATTCAAGCTGGCGCCTTCGGCGCTACCAGTCGAATCAGCCTACGAAACAAAAGTATGTAAATACTTTTGTGCATCGCATTTATAATAAGGGTAAGGTAATGTGTACATGATTTTGATATACTTTTTTTCATTTAATCATACTTTTATAACTTTTTAACAATAAAATTCTGACTTTAGCTTACAAACAGAAACAGATATTGTAGTGTTGATAATTAAATAATTCAACAGTCAATGTTCTTCACCTTTACGAAGTTCGGATCACCAGTGTCAAATTTATATGCCGACATTTTCTTAGCTTTCTCTGAAGCCCACCATTCATCCGAACCTTCGTTTGTGCCTTTAGAAAGCCCAAAGCTCCCGTGTGTGTGAGACCGTGCTAACGCTGGAATTATTTGTCTCAAATAATCACAATTCATAACATTACATTATAGTACATTACATAATTAACCAACTGAAAACACAAAATAAAATAAATCATATAGCCTTACGGAATGTTTCTTGATTCTTCGGAAGATTAGTATCATCATGACTATAGCCATGAAACGCTCCAGATGAATCGAACGATCCAGCGCCGGCTTCTGCGTTATCGACAGCCCTACAATACAGATTATAGTTACAAAGCATGTACTTATTTGCAACTTTTACTAATAATTTAAATGATAGATAATGTACCATTCAGGCAAATTATCATCGTTATTTTGGGGCTCGCTGCCAATCCATGCCCGGCGATTCGAACTCCAAGATTGCTGTCTATCTGGATTTGGTCGTTCCCCCCATTCGCGATCTAGAAGTAGAGAGCTGACACTGTAAAACACTAAATACATGCATATTTTTTTGTGGAAGTAAATGTAAATCTTGGTGATTATAATTTAATACATGATAGTTTCTTACCCCACTTATCCACCTGCTGGCGATTTCTTTGATTTTCCATTGAACGCCATTCGTCGTTTTCATCACGAGCATGAGGTTGTCTCCAGTTGGTATTATTATTCGGCCGCCTACTTTGAGAGAAAATAGTTAGATTTAGAGTGACACATAGTATTTCGAAACATACGGCGAAACGTCAGGACTGGTTTTCCGTTGAAATATTGCCTCGACATCACAATCTTTTGATGGCGAGATATACGCAGTCATGTATATTGGACAACCACATTTACGGCGATTAAAATACACAGTTTCAATGAAACTTATAGATCTTCGATATAAAATCAAAACATTTGCTAGACCGATACCTTCGGAAAACTTTATTAGGATTCCACTCAGATGGATCGCTGGTGGATCTGTGCGAATTGGTACCACCATTATTACTGTTATTCCAAGGTCTTAATGTGGTGTCCTCTTCAGGTCCGGTATTATTATATAATGGCATTCTTGTATTACTCATATGCCATGAGTTGTTGCCTCTGAAACTATATATGAATCTCAGGGAGCTACATTTATATCGAATGGAAAATTGCTCTCTATAATCCTAATGAGAAATGATAAGAAAACACAGCCCTGATATCATCCCTTACCTCCCGGGAGTAGTCTGCCGCACAAATGGCATTCGCGACCTTCCCCGCCCCTCCAGTCCGCCCCTGACGCTTCCTCCGCGGCTGAGGATGAATCTGTCTGACGATGGAACTACCCCCATTGGCGGCCCACCTCTTGTATCCCGCTAAATCAGAAAATAGTATTGAAGTAAATTACAAACAACATATATATTTCATACGTATTGTTAAGCGTGAAAATAAAAACGATGTACTTACTATATCCTCTTCAAATGTATTGTGAAGAGCAAATGGCGGTTTGCCTCTAGGTTGATATAACGTATCAAAGTTTTTTAATTCCGCCGGAGACTGTGACGATTGGTCATATAAAGCCAACATCTCTTCTCTGCCATATCTGTGAAATAGTGGACTTTGAACTCGATTACGACAAAGCATTGAGCCCCAACCGGGAGGGAAAACAAATAAAAGACCATTTTCTGTTTAAAATTATTCATTTTCGTTAGCTTACACTTTAAAAAGGTTTGTTTACATTTTCCTTTTAATGAGGAAAATCAAAATATAACTGTAGTTTTTGTCCCATGAACAATTTTTTATAAGTTTAATATTTTTTTTATTTATCTACTTATTGTGTTAATTTCTGAAATATTCGCTGTTTAATATAAAACTATATTATATAAAAATGAATATAAAACAAAAAAGAACTCGGACTTCACATTACAAAAAAATATGTGTCCCTAATAATATAGCACATGGCACCCATGGCACGTGTATAAATAAACGTGTATACATGAACTCAAGTAAAAATCATTGGGACATGCACGAATGGACTGAGAAAGAGCGGAGTAAAAACCTGATTTATAGCTGGCAAGGCTTAGAAGAATTCTTACATGTGACCGTAACCCGCATTTCATATTCCCAGGACGGTGGAAGGAAAACTGACTTATGAGGTACAAGGGCATGGAGGGACTTTGAAGGATGTTCGAAAGCATACCGCAGATCCCCGAATGTTTCTGTCAAGTCTGATAGTAAGCGAATCCGCGAAATCCCTGTCAAATATCATCAAACACAAAATTAAGCAAATAAACAAATTTTGCAAGAGCTGAAGCTTATTTAACAGCCCCTCATCAGCATGCAAATGACAGGCATCAGCATTATCTAATATAGGCTAGATTAGCGTCTGGGCAAAACTTAAATTTTGCACTCGTATCTTAAGTTATTTCTTTCTGAAATTAACAGGATTATTTTCCTGTTCCATACTGTATTGTTTATTTATTGCTGAAATCACCGAATAACTTGTCACTTGTCATTTCACTTAGAAAGAGATTTCAAATATTGCGCCTAATTGTGGCATATTTCGTATTAAGAAAAATTGTGAAGAAGTTGTGCAGTTCACAAGCAGTAGAAGTGTAACCTTCAGAAAACTACACCTAGAAGAACTAAATAGAAAGCAGACTTTTCTGAAGTACAATAATTTCAGGGTTTACTTTTGTATAGTATTGTTACTAAGTACGAAAATCATCATAAATTTGAATTGTGTGGACTTTCATCTATTAATAAAAGTGCTGGATTGTATGTCTAAAGTATAATAATTGGTTCGATTTCGACATAAAAAAAGCGTGCGTGGTATCATTACGTCACCACTATCATCACTACCAGAACCGCTAACACCACAATAGCCAAAAATACCGCCACCGCGAACTCCTGCTATTAACATGACCTTCACCATCATAGTCATAACAATCATCAACGTCACTACTATCACCAACAGCACAACCCCCACCAGCACAATCGACACCATCACAACAACCACCGCCACCACAATCAGCCACACCATATCCGTCATAATCACCGCCACTAGGAGCTCCCACCATTATCATGACCTTCATCATCGTAACCATCACAATAATCTTAAGTATCACCATCATCATAATCATTACCACTGCTACACATTGTCTTATTCTAATACAGTAAAATTATATTAAAATTAATCCTATACGTGTATTTTCGTGTGTCATTTTTATTTAGTATCTACGGTTTTAAATAACAACGTTACTAAAATTTTCACTTTAAAAATTAAATGTGCCAAATTAACATAAAAAATCGCATATTTATAGAACCGTTGGGGCAATCGCAGCATAAAAGTGGCTCAACTCATTCTAGCTAAATGCATTGTTTTTCACTCAATTAAAAGCCGCAAAAAAGCAAATTACTGTATTTCAATTCGCAAGTGTTTACCCTGATCAATAAATTGAAGAAGTAGCCTGTTCAGCTTTAAACTTCACCTATAACCTCATAAATAGGTAACCAAAACAAAAGAACTTTGAAGAGGTTACACATTGTATCATCATATCGTTACAAACACTCCAAAAACTATCGAAACTATCTTCAACGGGTAACCAAAATGAACCCTGATTTAAATAAATCACGAATCAATTTACTCTTTCTGACTTTAAGATAAAATTCATAACGAATATAACCTTTCTATTTTCAAATGATTCTTAGATAACAATAATGAAATGTAAAAATTTTAAATAATAGTAAGTCCACAGCAAATAACGTATACATAAGTAATTTACCATTTAACGTAACATTCAATTAGCTTTGTGTAATCATTATTATTAAACATCCACCATTCAACACTAATGGACATTATTTAACTTACAACAAACCATGTTAAAAAAAAACAAAATAGGAATGTAACAAAAATAATGGACGTGCCTGAGAAAAATTATATCCAATAATAAACATTTGGATAATTTTTTACACGCATATCCGTTTCGCAACAAGGAATTCGATCAAAATGATATAAAAGTTGTATTAAAACTTGATAGACTTTTATTGAGTTATATTAAAAAATCAGAGGCATATATGAAAATTAGTACAGTGAAAACTTACTATTTAATATATTACACGTTGTTATTAAATTAACACAATCCGAGACATATTCAGAGTAACGCAAAGACAGGTGCAATTAATTGTATCATATTATTTTCCTCACACACTGGCAACCTTTACTGTCTATACATCATTTAAAAAAATGTTACATTTATCCACATCTCTTAAATAAAGCAATTTTGGTATTAAAACAATTTGTTGTAGTCTGAAAGTCTAAAAGTCTAAAAGCGCAAATCTCGGTGCTCAGGATTAGCAACCCGTCTATGTGAGGATCTTCGAGTAAAACTAACACCTGCTGCATTCACTACCAAGTAATAACTTGAGTAACGCATTATTAAGTAACTCATAATTTGCGAACCTTTTAGGAATTAATACTAATAAAGGCACTTATTTAACTGGTCGACGGGGAAGAAGAAGCAACGTGGAATGAAAGCCACGTCTCGGCAAAAGGAGCGTAAGTCGCTCGCCTATCAAGATGTGTTAGGACCTGAAGTATACAGCCAGGTACTATTGGATTTAAAAGGACCGGAAGGAGTGTCGAGCAGTGGACCTCCAGAGGGTGATGGACGATTTAACTCCTAATAACAATATTAATAATTTTATTTACATATAATAATGTGACACTTACTTATTAGAAATTGTCGTAAACGATAAATTACTCCAGCGGCGCTTTGTTAATGTTGTAAGCTGTTATTAAGCTGTTATATTTTAAAAGGTAATAATCCTTTAATCTTATATTATTTAATCTTAACGTTTAATCAGTCCCACCTTCAACTAGTTACGTTCACGTACCACTACGGAATAGAGGGTAAGTCTATTGCCCTAGATGACCACGCCACAGAGGGTAAGAATAGCAACAAACAGCATTAACATCGGGCGGCACATGCACAGAATCACATACGAATTCACCTTTCTACGGATAACGATTCGCTGATTCCGAGAACATACGAATGTGACATTCTTCAATAGCTTGCGGTTCCCTCTGCCTATTATGTTTATGATTACCTTACGTGATACAGATCTGATCTACACTACAGTTATAGATCTGATGCACCTTAAAGAAGCCAATGTATATATTAAAGAATTCAAAAATATTCAAATTATTGTCTTTGCATTTCTCTAAATATTACCATACAGCACATAATTCGCCAGTGCAGTGGATAGGATTCTTCTTAGAGTAGAGAAGTGACAGCAGTTTGCCAGTCGCAGAACTCGAAAACACACGTAACCTTCTTCGCCGCTGTAAATCTGGCTGAGCTCATCTATTTTGCGAGATACTTAAAAAAAAAAACAAAATTAATAACCAGAATATAAAATATAACTTTTTTGTATATTTTAGCTTCATTAAAAATAACTGAAATATCATAAAATATCATTAATTTAAGAAAAATCTTGTGTTTAAGGTACGCGGTGCGCCGTATCAATTAAGTATATATATTTATGCAATTTAACGTGATTTTCTAACTGATGTAATAATTGAGAGGTATAAAAGCAAAAACGCTTCATTCACAAAACATGTAAAGTGAGTTATTTGTGATTTTCTCCTACGGGTTAAGTGTTATTTTTTCAGAATTCTGGTACTGGTACATTAATTACAACTTATGATTAAAAAAATGTTAAGGAAAAGCCAGAAGATGAAATTGTTTTCGCAATAATTCATAAAAAGTTTAGGAGTAAGGGGTCTTTTATGTTGGATAAAGTGGGATTTACATTATATTGTTTAGTGTATCGTGTTCCAAATTTAAGGATGAACAGTATGGTGTGCTCAGTTTAAAATTGATTATTTTGGATTGAAGTGGTTCTGCTTTTATACCCATCAATTGAATTGTTAAATAATACCTTACTTAAGAGATTAAATAACAACTCATGTTGAAAATGCAGCCAAAATATGGTACAATGCGAATTTTTTTTATAACTTACCTTCAAATAAGTACATCGTGCGCATGGGAAATACCACTGAACTAAAATTTTCTATGCATTATACTATCAACTGTCGCTTTGATGCAGAATCTTATCTCAGGTTTCATCGTCGATCACTGATTAATAATTTCGTCTCGTCTCTGTAACGATGCTTTTTCCATTGAGTTAGTACAGTAACCATCTCGAACAATGTTTTCCTATGTCGTGTTGTTTTGCATGACCACCAATTCGATATTCAATCCGCTAATTTCTCATATATATTTCGTTCGTTTCTACGTACAAAGATATATAAGGCTAAAACTTCTTCGATATTATTAGAAAATTATAAAAATAACCTGTAAATTTTCAGAAAATTCCTGCCAAACCAACGAGCTTTTGACATAATACGAGGGTCACACTGCTAGTTCTTAGAAAATAAAAAACAGGACATTTAGAAATTTTAAATATCATTATTTTTTTCATAATAGTGTCTATTTACAACGTTATATCGCTGCATCCGATAGAACCACTGAGAAAAGCACTTTGCCCACTCGTCCTTAGGGGTCTCTTCGATGGCGTTTAGAATCGCAGTCACTACTTCTTCGGCGTCCATAAAACGTTTTCCTCGAAGTTTATCTTTTATTTTCGGGAATAAGCAAAAATCACAAATTGCGAGGTCAGGGCTATACGGCGGGTGACCCAGTAACTGCACGTCTGTCATTGCCAAATAGTCGATCGTTTACTTAGCGGTTTGCGATAAAGCGTTGTAGTGGTGAAGGAGTTTTAGTTGGCAATTCCTCGGAAAGTAACACCCACTGAGCACTGAGGTCTTTTTGTTGCCGGCTCATAACAGTAAATACAGCTTTCGTCACCCGTATGTGGAACACAGCATTTGAGTCACCTCCCTTGAATCTTTAAACCATTTCACGGCACACGACGGAGTTTTTGGGCCTCGTTCAAATTATTAGATATCCACCGAGAAAAAAGCTTTCTGACCACTTAATGTTCGTGGAAGATTTTGTACACTTGACTCATAGCGATGCCGAAGCTTGTTGGAATCTGCTGATAGGTCACTGTTTTGTCAGTCTCTATCATACGCCGCACAACAGTGACGTTATCATTAGTTGCCGTAAAAGGGCGTCCTTCATGCAGATCATCGGTAAGATTAGTGCAACCGCGTTTAATCTAGTTCAACCAGTTATAAACAGTGAGACGAGAGGGGGCTTCATCATCTAAGGCCAATCGAAGTCTATCATAAGTTTCTTGTTGAGTTAAGTGACACCGGAAAGTCCATAAAAAATCATTGCAAGAAAATTTTCTCGCGTTGAACTCATGCTGACGTGACACAGACTATTTTTAATTGCCGACAAATCGTAAAATAAATGAAAAATAAATGCAATACATACTCAATAATACTGGCCAAAAAAAATATTTTTTAAAATTTAAAGTTATTTTTTTATATCTATATACATATA
>DWDU01001063.1:0-15726 GCA_018245575.1 Jemadia suekentonmiller
GTTAATTTTAACCTTACATCAATCTAAACATACATTTTAAGCTGTGGAATTTCCTCTTGTATGAGTTAATACAAATACAATTGAACATGTTGTTTATGTAATGGAAAGTGTATATAGATCTCCTATAACCTGGCGATCAACGCAGCCAAATGCATCAATTTAGTGCTCCTCTGTAAAGAAACAGATTCACTCCTACCTTAAGTATATTGTAGAATATACTAGAAGTTTATAAAGAAATCAACATTACTCACCTGACATCATAATATCGTAGAGCAATCTCAAACCGCCCCTCTTTATAAATAACTCATTCCAATTTTCAACGGCGATTTTCTCTTCCTCTGTTTTGTCAGTGCTTACAGCTGTTTCCTTAACATTAGTACTACTAGTATTTGAACTCAATTTGTCAATGATGTGGAGTGAGTACATAAGTTTTTGCGGGCTGGTCGGGTCCAGCAGTTCCGGTAATTTACTCTCTATTGGGTTCTGGAACGCCTCTAGTAGCGTAGGGTTCAGAGGCACCGCTTGCAGTATGTCCCATACGCGGCGTGACAGTAGTTGCGCTTTGGTGTGGGCTACCGGCTCCTAAAAATAAATTCCATTGTTACGAAGCAACAACCTAATGATAAACTTCAAGATGAAAGACATTAGTCCGTTTCTACTTTGATTCGTTATGCTTTGCTGTCGATTTATGTTCGCTGAGTCTTATTCGGTGTGTAGGTAAGCAATAATGACCTCGGACGCTCGTGGCTCCTTCATTTGGCCGAGCGCCTGCATGAGCGTGAAGAGCTGGTTGAAGCAGGTGGGGTCGAGCAGCAGCAGCGTGGGCAGGCGCGCGCGCGACGGCGCGGGCTGCGCCGACGGCCACTCGGCCCACGCGCCGCGCCCGCTCACGCCCACCGACACGAACACCAGCTGCGGGCACGCTCGTTGCGCCGTTATGGACCTCCACAAACTCACAGGTCACTTGCAGTAGGGCGACATGTCAAATTACATTAATTATAACAAAGTAGTACAAATATAAGTATACATACCTATACGTAGGTATTGTAAGGAGGCAGAATTAGAAATGACATGTTATGTCAATTTAGTCAATATCTTTAAGTTGAATTGGTATTTGAATATATTAATTTAAACAGATACTTTAAATATTTCGTATTTTGTTCTGTGTATTTTCTTTCATGACAACGGGGTTAAAGTAAAGTGAGTCCCACGAACGAGTCGTAAGTTTGTGATAGTTAACTGTACAAGTTCTGTACGTTGTCATATTTATGATTAGCATAAAATGAACGTAGTATAAAAGGAAAATCGGTTAACAAAACAGTTGGTAATCCGCTATAAAAATCGATAGCGAAAATAAACGTTTTCTTATGTGTAATTAACATGAAGTTGAACTAAGTTTATGACAATGTTAGCGCCTAGTGTCGTAACGAGTTTTAACTCCATACCTGATTATCCTTAAACCCCATATCGTATAAGGTCCGCTCGTCGTACTCGATGGTCAACTCCTGGCCCTGGGTTATCATGCGTAGCGGCCCGTCGCTCGCCAGCGCGGTGACGCCCTCCTCTCCTTGAATCTGTGGTAACACGTGAGCAGCAGCGTGAGCGCCGCGCGGGCGAGCGGCTTGCCGAGCGGCGTGCCGAGCGGCGGGCCGAGCGGCGCGCGGTACCTGTCGCTCCCACCACACGTGCACGTGCGCCCGCAGGTGCGCCACCAGGTCGGAGTGGTGCAGCGCCAGCGAGGCGCGCGGGCCGGCGCCGGCCGGCTGCAGCGTCACGCGCACGCTGCCGGCGCCCGACGCACCGCCCTCCCACTGGCCAGACTCGGCCAGCGCCCAGCGCCGCAGGTGGTACGCGTACCTGCGCGCACGTGGCCTGTACTCGCCTGTGCCCGCCTGTGCCCGCCTGGGCTGGCGTACGCAGTGACCTCATATACCGCGGACTGTACGTCGGTATGTTCGAGCACGTTCGGGCTCGCTGCTCGGTTATTTAGAGATAAATGTAACAGCTGACATATTTCACGAAACACGTCTTACACATTAACACTCTAATCAATGCATGAGCACTTGTCACATGCCTGTTACTGACCTATGTTTAAGTGGTATTACTGTTGGTGTCTTAATAAATAACTTTCTATATTGATATTCTAAAATTTTGAAAACAACAGCATTCATGACTTATTCAATAAATTGAAAACTAATTCTATATGGAAGCATTATAATTATGGGCATTACCCCTCAGGAGAGGCCTATGTCCGGCAGTGGGCTTCAATAGGCAGATGTCAAGGATGATGATGAAAGACACATTTTCTTTCGTAACAAATTTAACAAAACAGTAATGTTCCTTTGTAGGCGCCTCAAAACCAATAGAACATAAAAAAGTAGTCATTTAACAATAATTAATTACCTTCTTTTAAAAGTGTCTAAATGTGTTTTTAACAATAAAAGCGCTCGCTGTATGCACTGCAGCGCGGCTTCTTCGGTCATATGCTCGTAAATGTTTTGCTTGTCGGCCGACTTCTCTTCGTCTTTCGGCTCGTCCGTGGCGAGGCTGGTGGCGGTCGACGATTCGCCGTCCTGATTCTTCGATATGAGCCTTTCTGCCGCCGACGACAAGTGGAACATGCACTTGGAGACGAAATCGTCTTCCTGCTGCAGTTGCTGGCCCATGTAATAACTATTCAGGTACTGAATTGCACCCATGGACACATCTGGAAGAAAATTATATTGTTGTGTACATGTACTTAATATTATTAAGTTCCTATTTGTCTCAATAGTGACGACAACAAAATCGACACATGAAATATTTGCGGTCCCGTAACCACATGCCTAGCGTAGGGATTATGGCATAATCCTTCAGAAGAGAAGTGTGTCCAGCAATATAAGGATGGATCAACTCTAATTCAATTTATTGTTTTGGTACTTCGTCCGCTTTGTGCAAGATCCTATGTAATGGGTCAAAATACAGTACAGTGGTAAGGTCGAGTCAAAGAGGGGAGGGCGAGGCGAGCGCTACCGGTGCTGTTGGCGCGCAGTGCGATCTTCCACAGGTGGTCCATGGCCAGCGTGTGCGGGTGCGCCGCGTCGCGCGAGTCGCCGCCGCCCAGCGCCATGCGCGCCAGGTTGCACAGCTGCTGGTACAGACTCAGCCCCATGATGCTGATCGTCTGCATACACACTCACTACGTTAACGACACTTCGACCGCTACATATAATAATATATGTGATTTTTATAAAACTATGCACATTCAATGTAAAGATTCAAATTTCTTTTACTTCGGGGTCGAGGGTGGGCATCTTCTCGACGTAGAGGAAGCGGAGCGCGTCCAGGCCGAGCGCGTGCTGGTCGGGCGACTTGGTGTGCGACAGCAGCCAGGAGTACAGGCAGTCGGCGCACTCGGCCGTGCCGCGCACCACCATGCACTGCCACAGCTCCTCCACCTGCTCCACTGTTAGTCTACGGCGATAGAAAATACACGCAGGGTTAAAGTGAGGGACGCATGGTTTAGCGTTAGGGCAAACTTTGCGTCGTTCCATGTCACATTTGTTCATGCACAGTTCATTTGCTCAGTGGACAGGGCAGCGTGGCGTGGAGGCGGGCGTCGCACGCGGGCGCACCTGAAGGTGTGCGGCGAGCCCACGGGCGAGAAGATGGCGGTGAGGAAGTGCAGGCGCACGGTGAGCTCGGTGATGTGCGCGTAGGGCGCGTCGGGCGGCCGCGCGCCCGCGTAGTGCCGCAGGTCCTCCAGGAACAGCCGCATCATGCCGCGCTCGCGCTCCGCCCACATCACCACCTGCGCGCGTTAACATACTTTTATTACATATTCCAAAGAATAGGCAAAGAAGCGGAAGGTCCACCCGATGCTGAGTGGCCACCGTCGCCTATTATTGTGACACTTCTACATTTTTTGGTTAATATGTTATTATACATAATAGTTGACTGCCTCGTTGGTCGTGTTGATTGCAAGGGCGACTGCCGATCGGGAGGGCCTGGGTTCGGTTTCCGGGTCGAACATCCAGATTTTTCTAATTTGGAATTTCTAGTAGTGGGTCGGAGTCTGGAAATGGGCCCGGTGTATGGCAATAGGTTCACCACCGAGTCCATATTGGGACATAAACGTAACTGGTGAAACGTGGGACTGTAGGTACTACATTGATCTGCCTACACCTTATAGGATTACAGGTGTAATTGTTACGTATACATAATAATCGTACTGACATGGGGACACAGATACGTGAACGAACGAAACACAAAATAGAAGTGAGCAATACTCCCACTGGTGTATCTGTCCCCGGTAACACTGGAATTCGTGATGTACCTGGTGCATATCCATTCCGCGCAGCTGCTGGAACGACGAAAACAACTTGGGCAGAAGGCGCAGTGACACCGCAACGGACCTGAAGCGAGAAAAAAATTATAATGCAATGACATTGATTATGCCATCTAATTCCAAACTGAACATTGCCTGTAATAACAATAATATATAATTATTATAAACAATATACCGCCTGTTCCAACAGTGAAATGTAATCCGCACCTAGCAATAAGTTCTTCATGAGCTTTAGTCATATTACAATATATTTAAACGTTAAAATATACTTTAACTTGATACGTACCGGTGGTTGGCGAGGTTGTCCAGGCAGCCCTCAATAAACTTTATCCTTATGAACTTATCCGTGCTGAAACAGAGTAAAGCGCACAGCGCCTTCTCCGCCTCCAAGGCTAACCCTTCTCCTAGCTGCTCCTAAAACACACAAATGTTACCTTATAATAAACCAATATTATTAGTATTAGATAAGACATACATTATTGAAATCGCATGTCTAAAATTTAGCCTGGAAATTGTAAAATGCTGAGACTTTCAGATAGCATTACCGCTGCTGGTCAGAGTAAATGATGTGATTAAAGCGAGTGGCTTGTCTTTACGCTTAGCAATAAGTAGAGATGGAAATGCTGATGTATGGAACAAAACACTGAGTAGACCTGCATAGCTCGGATTTTGTAACAAGTGCTGGTTCTTAGAACACGGAGCTTTGCCAATGTCTGCTGCGTAATAAATAAATGAAAAAAGATGCGGTCGTCATACGACTCACAATGGCGCCGTCCTGCAGCAGGTCCCACAGCAGAGTGTTGCCGGGGCGGCACACGTCGTCCACGTTGAAGGGCAGCGGCGCCGGCGACGGCGGCAGCGCGCGCCGCGTCTCCAGCGCGCCCGCGCCCGCGCCGCCCGCCAGCGCGCTCGCCGGCGGGAACTCCGACAGGCACTGCGCCTGCACGCCGTCGGGACGTGTTAGAGCGGGCCGCTACAGAGGCGGGCGCGTGCCGGTGGAGGCGGTGTCACCTGTGCGGTGAGGCGCGCCAGCTCCTCCTCGCAGGCGGAGTCATCCTCGTCCAGGTCGGGCAGGTGCCGGTGCGAGTGCGGTGAGATGGCCGACGATGCGCTGCCTTCCTCCTCCTCGCGCCGTTTGTAACTTTCCATCAAGCGAAGTTCCATTAGCCTCCTACTGCACATAAAAGTGATTTATTGCCAAAGGGATCTGTTACTTGTATACAGTACAATGGTCTGCAAGATCTACTCTAAAAATTTGTCAGTTAAATCTGTTCCAACGCTGATGGTGTTTACTGCTAGACAAAATTAATACTCTTTACAATTTGTAAAAATATAACTAAGTAGCTACCTGGTGTCGACGTTATCGCAGAGCAACTGGCAGTGCGCCGTCTCGCTGCCAGACGACTCCTCTTCCACTTCCGACACAGACTCGGCAAGGTCGGCAGCCTTCAGCTGTGTTGTTACTGTAATGTTTATAATAACAAGATCATCATCTTGTCATTAATCATCATTAATCCTACGTTATAATGAGTTAATAAGGCGTATGTGGACAATATTAAAAAAAACTAAAATTATGAAGCATTCATACCCCATAGCTTCAAAGTCAAGCAACGTGGGGGCGGTCGGTGGTCGGCATTTGGACAGGCCTAGATTAATTTCCGCGGGGATTAAGCGATCGATCCCAATTGTTATGCAAAGTCGTAAGGCAAAAAATAATTTTAAAACATCCTACAGATGGGATTGCCACTACACCGCATTGCCACCAAACCCTATCATGCTAATTGTAGTAACCCCAGCGAGATGCAGAAGGCTCCTAGACTCGAAACTTAAAGGATATAAACAACATTTCGACCACTGGACTCAATATTTAATACAAACTAATTATAACTATTCTGAACATCCATGACTTTACATTAATAAATTAATGACGTTTGTAAAAAAAATTCTATGCTAATTATAAAAAAAATAGAAAAGACCCTCATCGAGTGGGGTGTATGGACCATGCACTCACGAAAATGTCTGGGCTTGCCGGGTTTGTGGCGCTTCTTGTACAGTTTCTTCTTGCGCGGGCGCAGCAGCTCCTCCGCGCCGCTGCTGGCGCTGCCGCTGCTGCCCGCGCGCTTGCTGCGTCTGCGCACACACCGGCCACGTGCGATCAACATTGACAACTTTTTGCGGGACATTCGAGGCTCGGAAAATCACCTAACCATCAAAATTATTGGAAGAAACTGAAAGACTTTATCGGTAGAAAATGAAAACATTTTTAAAACAATATGGTGCAGCACCAGCCTTTAGACAGAGTATGTTATTCGATACAGTTCTGAAGTCATAAGTTGTGAAGACATCAGATAAATAGGCAACTTATTGAAAATTCCCTAAAAAGTCCCTATAGCAACCATATCTTCATGTACAAATGTTTCTGTCAAACTATGTTCAATGTTAAACTGTAAAACTATGTTCACAAAAGCTAGTTTCCAAAACATAAATCGAAATGAAATAATGTTGCATGATATTTTTACATAAGGGAATAGAGGAATACTATTGCACACTTACTTTTGACACGATTTCAATGATCCACATTCTTTTTTTGTGAGTTCTTCGCCTTCACGAAGCCATTCTGCTTCAGCTAGAAGAAAATGTTATATATGTGAATGAAGTGTTGAACATGTTACTAAATCAATAGGTAGACACGTAAAATGTATGATATTAATTGGGTGAATAATTGAAAAATGTTACCAGTAAGCTCACGTTGGTGCTTGGTCTGCTTTCGAGGCGTGGGTCCGGCCTCCTCGCCCGACGTACTCAACTCTTCACACTGGAAATAATTTAGGTAAGTAGCTTTGAGGAACTCAGTTATACATATATCAACATTTAAATAGCCGACGAATAAAAATGTTGTACTATAATAAAGGGAGTATGTGTGTGGTGAGTACCGGGTCGTCGTCGGAGTTGGTCTGGTCCATGCTGACGCTGGCCTCCGAAGACGAGTTGTGGTGCGGCTTGCAGGTGGGCGGAGGCGCGCGCGGCGCGTCGGGCGCGGGCGAGGCGCCGCCGCAGCCGCCACGCGCCCACATCGCGCGCGTCAACGCCGACGCCAGGTACAGGCTCTGCAATGTTACCTTACAATGTTTCATTTGGTTCTTAAAGCTGATGCTAACAACGTGGAGGATTCAGAAGCAAAGCCTTCAACTATTTCAAGACTTGAATTTACTAACATATAAAGTAAAACAATTATTCATGTTGTATTTATATACATAATCATTTCTGTGTCTAAAGCACCTCGACACAAGATAATTTTCCGTGAACTGTCTACCACCCCTGCTGCGAAGGTATGAAATGCTCACAAGGCAGTGTTATCACTCCTTTTTGGATAAAAACTGATATGAACTATCTCAACCTAAAATTAATACAAACATACCTGTTCTGTGTGTTCCTTAGGTGGCAGTGCACAAAGTAGGCTATATAAATGTGCACAAGGTTTTGGAGCTAAAGCCCTGATGAATCCAGGCAGGAGGTCGTACACCTGTCGGCCGCAGTGCTTCAGCTGGGCGGCCGCCCACACCAGCTCCACGTGCTCAGGCGTGACACGACCCTCTACCGCCAGGAACTTCAGTATCATGTGTGATTGCTTTATCACCTAATAAACAAAGAATTTTCCTCATTTGGAGAAAAAATATTCACAGCTATGAGGTATAGAAGGCAAACGATATAAAAATATTTAGTAGCATAGGGCAAAAAAGATTCTTTATTTGTTCCTCTGGTTTTGTCTTAAACCTTATGTTAGTACATAAAGGCTGAAGATTCTTGGGAGTAAAGCTCTGACAATGGGAAAGTCCCACCATGTCTAATACTTAAGCATAAAAGGGATTTTTATTGAAAATCTACTAATAAAAATAGAAACTCACCTCAACATGCAAGTTGGGACCAAAAAGGTGCTCAATGATGTTATTAAAACTGAGCCAGACTGCCAACCGCTGGCCTGCCACCTCCACATCTGCAGCAGGTTCTCCTGCACAAAGCTCATTGTGTGCCACAATGTGAGCATTGATCTGTGCCACACCTGCCAGTCTCATTGTTAATGTACTACTGTTGAAGTACTTGAAAGCTAATGCCAGTCCATCACTGTCGAACACTAAAGGTGCATCCATTGGTTCCTTCGCCGCTCCCCACATAAAGTCTAAAACAATAATCATATGGAGTATAGACATTTGCACAGTACTCATCAAGAATTATAGATACATTACAATATGACTGCCTTGTTGGTCAAACAGTTAGAAATTGTGACTGCTTATCATGAACCCATAGGTTCAAATTGTGGGTCAGGTAGTATTGAATTTATTGTGTGGTAACAATTCAAGTACTGGCAGTGAAGATGCTGCAGATTTGAATTTATTTATTTGAGATGATACTTCTGATGCAAATCTTCAACAATCTTGAATTAAGCTCTAAGGTCACTTAACCACACTTTCTTATATCAACTTACTGGTGTTCATCCACATCCAGTTAAATAATTTAAACAAATTATAGACAATGCAGTAATTTAGTAATAATAATATGCAAAATTGGAAACATTTGCATAATAATAATATGCAAAGTTGGAAACAATTATTTCTTACCCGCTATTGACTTTACTGCTGGTACTCTAAGATCCTTGTCATCTAAGTTACACATGTATTTCAATATCTTGCTTCTTAATGGAATAAAGAGCTGTGTGACAGCCCTATAACTTAGCCACAGTTTGAGGTTGCCCACAGCTGCCACAAGTGCATGTGCCATTGATAAAGGCAAAGTGGTTGGTGTACCAAATTCAAACACTGCAACCATGGCACACATCCCGCCCAGCTTGCAGAACAAGTTCACATTTCTTAATAAATATGCTGGTATTTCTGTATCTTGAAGATCACAGTAAGCGCTCAAATTTGTTATTTCCTGGGCAGAGAGGTCATCTAATCTACTTAGTGCAGAGTGTTTGCATGCCAAGTACAAAGGAAAGTTGAGTAGGAATATTTTAGACACAATATGTATAAGTTTTTCTTTTTGCTGCATGGACCACACCTCTGGCTCATCTTTAGATTCTGATGATGAATGATTTTCATCAAGTGTTTCTTCTGAAGCTTCTGTTGGTGTCTCTGGAGATTTGCTATTTTCCTTATTTTGATCATCATCTTTTTCACTAGTTTCATTTTCTGATTGCATAGTCCGCTCAACAGGTTTCGGTGTTTCTTGTGGTTCAGGAGGTGGAGTGTTAGCAGCTTCTATTAGTTCATCTTTCAGTATTTTTAATTGGCATACAGACAAGCATATAATGCTTTGCACAACCAGATAAAACCTCTCAAAGTTCTTGACATCTCTATAGCAACACATACATTGCCTGTAAAGGAAATCACTCATTTGAACTGTTTCTTACCAAATATCTGTAATATATATATATTGTAATAAAGTATTATTCACAGATATAGGAGAATGAAACATTTTGGTTAATATGATATTGAAGAAAAAAACCAAGGAACGATAAAATAATGGTAAGGCCATTAAGCCACAATATGTTTTGTATTACACCAACAATAACATTACCTCTGTGGCCATGAGAGAATGTAGCTCAGTACGATTTCGAGCTCCGCCTGACTTATACTTGGGTATTGGGACACATCATCTGTTAGTCTTTCTTCGCCTAAAATAAAAATTAAAAAGCGGGGTACGCTTTAACACTTCGCTTGGACACATGAATTCAAACAATAATACACACAAAAATACAAATTTTAAGTAAAAACAATAACGCGAAAGTAAATGAGCAACAAAATTTCGAAACAATGTATCTTACAACTCAGTAAAAGCTGCGAAAACTCCGAACAAATATCACACATCCTCAAAGTTTTAAGTCAAGATTGAGCGAAATATTATTCTAATATTATCGCAACTATTACATTGCTAGAAAAATTGATCATTATTGATATTTTCGTATCGGAAAACGAACACTGCCTCAAAATTGTCACAGAATCCATTCCACCATTGTTGACGATTGTTGTCAAAACAGCGTTTGGTTCTAGACAGTACTTCGATATTAAATTGCTTGTATCCTTTGTAAGAAGATTTTGATATGTGCAGTACGCATACCCCTAAAAATATATCTGTATGATTAAGTTATGGCATCGGTATTGTAGTGAATTAATAACATGTATAAAATAAACAGTCACTTAATGTAACTTCGAAAGGAAGAACAAAACGATATATCATCGATCATCTGGAAATCAAGGGGAAGGCTGTAACATAAGATATAATATGATTTGTTTAATGTGTTGTATGTACAGAATATTAATTCTCCATAAAGGTAATTTAAATTAGGAATTAATAGTTTGATTGCCATGCTTTCGTGTCAATTATATACAAAACAGAAATAAGTAAATCAAATATCGTTTTTAACTTGAATTTTAATGAAAAGGAACGTTAGAGAATATGACATTTGCATTGACACATTTCGGACTTTGAATTTTGACGTCTTTGGCAGCTTTGATAAATGAGCGAGCTTTGCGAAATGGGTTGAGTTTAATTCAAGCGTTTATTTATTTTAAAAGAAATGGTTCAGTTACTTTATATTGTAGCATGCTTGCACGTGCTGCTGTGTCCGTTTACAAAAGTAGAGGAAAGCTTCAATATCCAAGCTACCCACGATATTCTGTACCATAGGCTTAACCTTACTGAGGTATATAAGTTTATTTTTGGATCTTTAAGACGCGCACCGAGTAGTTTTATTAAATCTATTTTTTCCAGTACGATCATAATGAGTTCCCGGGAGTTGTGCCGCGGTCGTTCATCGGTCCGCTTTTTATTTCTGCCATATCTGCACCTGTTGTTGGCTTACTCCATTTAACTGGTATCAATAAATTCTGGGTACAATACGTAGGTAAGTATTGGTTACCTGTATTAAAAAGAGCAATTTCTTATAAAAAGCGGAATAATTGATGATAGTTGACAAAACCCTTGGTGACAATATTTTTTTATAATTCCAGTTAGGTTAACACTAGCATTAAGTGTGATTGCGGCATGGAGTCGACTAAGAATGACGCTGCAGAAGCAATTTGGGAACACCTTCATGTGGTGGTACACTGTTGTCACTGTAGCTCAATACCACTTCATGTTCTATATGAGCCGCCCATTACCTAATATTATAACTCTACCGCTAGGTAAGGAATAAAATAATATAACATACATATATATCTGTAGAACAGATTACAAACTAGGTACAAACCAGCTAGAACCACATGCCTCTGTCCATCCACACCTGCTGTGCTTCTATATTCAAATAAATAAATATACTTATCAGTCCATTCATGCACATTAGTTGCATAGATTTATGAATCCCCCATCAGCTAGTATCTGGCCTTTTTGACCAAGATAGTGGAATCTTGGCCTCACTTGACACTGCCATCTACAAACATTCACATTTTGTATTTGCATTATTTGCACTCTTAGGCAACACTTTTGTGGACTGTGCAAACAGTTGCTTAATATAAATTTGTGTATTTAATTGCAGTTCTTTTGGCATTTGAAGGATGGCTCTCAGGAAAGCACAAGCAATTTATAATAAGTGCTGGAGCAGCAGTTGTGATATTTAGGTCTGAACTTGCCATGTTGTTTGGTCTGTTGCTGATTGTAGATCTATACTTCAAAAAAATTGATATTACAGTGTAAGTCTGTAGTTTTTCAGTTTTAACCTTTATAAAAATATGTGGTTTCATTTGCTTTATTTAAATTTTAAGCCTTAATGTCTTAAGAGTTTGTAATAGGAATCATGACAATAATAATTTAATATTACATGCAGAATTTAAAACAATATAGAAATTCAACTAATTGCTTACATTCATCTAGAGATGATCTCTAATTACTTCATTTTCCAGATTTTTTAAAATTGCTATACCTGCAGGATTGGGGTTTGTAGCCCTTACTGTAGCAGTAGATTCAATATTTTGGGGACGACCAGTGTGGCCCGAAGCTGAAGTATTCTGGTATAATACCATTCTTAATAAAAGCTCAAATTGGGGTGTATCCTTTTCAAAACATGTAAATTACTATGTACATTTTGATATTTGTTTTTAATAATTCATTTTTGCAACGTGTGAAAACTGAACTGAAAGATGAGCAGGTTTACATCTTCGAAAATACAGTCCAGAGTTAAGACAAAATGGAGGCAAATAGTTGCAGAAGCCAAGAGCCACAAATGCTGTGACCAGTCTGATATTGGAAGTTATTACCTTAGAATTGTTCCATGCATGAGGAACTCCTTGTTCAAACTTGCATTACAAACACATATTTGTTTGTACCATAAGTGTATGTTTTGCCCTAATATTGTCAAAGGTCCCGTTTTTATTTCAAGAACTGAAATAAAAAAATTTGTTACTTAATTTCTTTTTAAAAATAAGTTATTTCCTTTACATCTCATACAGACTTCTCCATTTCTGTGGTACTTTTACTCGGCCCTGCCTCGGGGGCTTGGTCCCAGTGTAATATTAATACCAGTAGGCCTCTACTTGGAGAGACGACTTGTACCAGTTGTAGTTCCAGTGTTTGTTTATATTGTTCTATTTTCATTTTTACCTCATAAGGAGCTTAGATTTATAATATACGTCTTTCCATTGCTCAATACGTCATCAGCAGCGGTTTGCTCATATATGTGAGTATTGATTATGTGAAATACCTCCCAGTAATAAAGTAACTCAAATAATAAATATAAAAAGCCATAGTTCTCTAACAGAATCAGTCAATGTTACTACATTGATTGGCAAATGACATGAGATAGTTCACTCATTGGTGATTGGATTCTATCAAGTAGTTTCATTGTGCTGAACAAATTATTCTTATTTTATTTAATTCCTTTGTTTACAGATATATAAGACGAACGAAAGCACCAATGTATGAATTACTCTACTGGGCGTGTATTGTTATTATAATTGGAAACGTTATGTTCTCTGTGGCGTTAGGTCTGGTGGCTATGACTAATTATCCGGGTGGAGTGGCAATAACGAGGTAAAGGAATTATGTAATAATATGGAGGGTAATAATAGACTTTTGTTTGCCTACACAATATGTACTTCGATAAGATTATTAGCTGTATCTGAAACTAGTGCATACAAAATCTTTTATAATTTACATCCACATAGGATCTGAATAATAGTAATTGTACTTATTGATGATATTTGCTCTTATAGGTTCCACAAATTACTAAAGAATGAACCTTACGTTCATGTTCATATCAGCAATCTAGCGGCGCAGACTGGTGTGACGAGGTTTACCCAGATACATCAGAATTGGACATACAGTAAGACTGAATCGTTGCGGCCAGAACAGTTACAAGAATATACTCATCTATTAATTGAAGCCAAAAGTAAATATTCTCCGAGCATTAAAACGTTCATGGACACACACAATATCTTAGATAGAATTGAAATGTTTTCACAAATTTCAATGAACTATAAATTCATGCCACCCGTAAGAATCAAAACAAAACCCGCATTATTCATCTTGGAACGAAAGGACTTTCGTCAATATCCTAAAACTTTGCCTGGTGTCTATATTAAAACAGCTAACGAAGACGATGCAGATGTAATTTCAGCCATGGCGAAAAACGGAAATGAAATAGACAGTAATGCAAGTGTCCAGGACTACTATATGGAAGATTCCACTGCGTACGATGATTTAGAACCCAAACTAAAGACAGAAGATGTAGATGTAAAAGAAGATCTGAAGGTAAAGGAACTAATTGAGACGGGTGAAGAGATAGTTGTCACACCTGACGAGAATGATGATATATCTGTAATTGACTCAGAATCAAATATAAAAATGAAGAGGATAAAAAAAACAATGGACGAACTAAAAGTATTAAGACAAGAACGGAAAAAGAAAGCGATTACGAAAATTAAATCAGAAACGCGTAATGAAGTTGTAGCGTCGGCAAAAGAAAAATTAAAAGAAATTATGAAACGACATAAACATATAGCCGATGAACTTTCCGAAAATATTATATCCGAAACAAAGGTTGATACGAAGGAAGCAGAAATGGAGATGGACGGTAGAGGTGATATTCCCGAACCAGAATTTTTTGCGGTTCAAGAGCATGACATATTTGAAGGCGAACAAAGTGTGCATTTAGAGAATAATGAAAAAGAAAATCTTTCTGAAGCAAAGAAATCCGATAGTCGAACAAAAGAAAATATTGATAGTATTGTAGAAGAAGTTATTGTTCGACTAATTGATAGAAAGATTTACGACGACAAAACGAAACCGGAGGATATTAAAGTAGAAGACAGGATGATGATTCAAAAAATTGTAGAAGAAATTTTATCTGAAAGAACAAACTACACAGAAATACAATAAATGCGAATTAGCTGCATTTAAGTATGTACTAACATATCACGTAAATAAATGGCATAATTAAGTGATCTCAGTTCACACTGGTCATTCACGTTTTTGTAAGTTTTAACTGTTTGGTGCCAATATACATTACTGATTTTCTCTGTTAAGAAACTTGCGTTTTAGTTTCCATTTTGTTTTTAAAATCATTATTATATACTATAATATTGACTTGTTGGCATGAAAACCTGGATATTACTCAAGTCTTCTGATTGCTTATTTTATTCAAACTATTACTGATGTGGTTATGCGCAATTTGATTACTTTTTTGCATTTAATTTAGCATTGGTACTGATATATAAGTACAATTCAAGACACAGTTGAAATCCACATATATATAATGCATGGCTGCTGGCTTGCTATAAAGTTAAATAGATTGAACAGTATACAACGAACTGCCATATGAGAAATTACCAAATATATTGAAACATAATATTGCTTTACTCAATCTAAATTTCAACTTTTAATGTACGTTAGAAAACTTCATAGGGTCAGGTAAAAAATAAGGTAGACAAGGGAGGTCGTATGGTTCTTAGAAGGATAAAATACATAGAAAATCATCATGGCATTAGCGATTTTCAAAAAGAAACGCCACGAATTCAGTTACAAAATTGCGCGGTACATTTTGTTCATGTAAAAAAAATGTTGCAATTATTGTATTGTTATTCAATTAAATGTTTGTAAATAAATTATTGTAGTTAAAATGATGTGTCATTTATTATAAACTATATTCTGGATTGGTGAGGCGACAATAAAATAACAAAACAGATATTCAAAGCGGAGAATTTATTAACATCACACCGTAGTAACTTGGACATTGTATATGTTTTCCTCTCATCAACTCTTCATACACAAATAGTGACACTATGTGAACAGCATCGCACACATATGTCCATGAGCAGTTGGACCATTAAAAACAAGCTACTCATTAGGAAGTAGATAATAATTCAAAAATTAAAAATATAGTAACAAATGACTATAAATAGTATTTCACA